>SNQJ01S0016575.1:238734-260250 GCA_010110895.2 Picea sitchensis | reverse complement strand
GATTTAATAGCTCTTACTCGCTACTACATCCATTCATGAGATGAAATAGAAAATATTTCTTCTCCACATCCAATCATAGACGCATTTGATGAAAACATAAACTTGTCTATGGTCCAGAAG
Organism: Picea sitchensis; assembly: GCA_010110895.2. Classification (NCBI taxonomy): domain Eukaryota; kingdom Viridiplantae; phylum Streptophyta; class Pinopsida; order Pinales; family Pinaceae; genus Picea; species Picea sitchensis. The sequence continues at coordinate 260,130 of SNQJ01S0016575.1, read as the reverse complement.
GACTTCTCAATTAAAGGCAGCTCCGAAATAGTTGTTAACAAAACAAAAAATGAGAATTTCTTGCAACAACCATCGACCTTTAACTAATCGGTCAATGCTCATATTTATAACAAAAAATTAACTAAAAATAACGGCTACAGTGCAGATAAGTAAAACAAAATTTTCCACATGGCTTTCTCTCCTATCAGTCTGTCTAAGAGTCATCTCAAGATATCACTGAAGAGGGTGACTCTTCTCGTACTTTGACCACTTGATGAACAACTCCTCGCAGGTGTTGGTGTATGGGAATATATGTTGTTCCATCAAGGCCGCATAAATCTCTCTTATCTCTATCATATGTGCATGATACTTGACTAGACTTGCACTTAATTGTTGCAGCATAGCTCGAGCTTTTATCGTGTGTTCCATAAATTGTCGCTCCTGACCTTCCGTCGTATCTGTCAACTTTTCTATTTCTTCAGCCCATAATGATTCTTGCTTGGTGTGCGATTTGACTATGTCATGCAATTCGACAGAGTCATCAGACATGCCAAACTTGGGGAGTCTGATATCCTTCATTGCCTTGTTGATTTTGACCCAGATCTTCTAGCAATTGGCCCATTTTTCCTTAATCTCCCGATGAGGCTCCCGCTCCATGTTTTCCCAATACTCAGAGGCATATTTCTTGCAATCAAAAAATAAAATCCTTTAGAGACTGCGTATAGAGAAACACTGGGTAAAATATATGTATGAAGTGTAAGCATGAAAAATCCAAACTGGTACATACCTGTAAAGCTTTCTAAACTTGGTTATTTGATACTCATGGGATCTCTACAGCTTTCGAATTGCTTGCTTCGCTTTTGTTAGTGTTGTCATTTTTCTCTAGTTAAGGTGGGCCTTAGTTGGGTTACGTCCATGCGCTGCAACATGAAAGATTGGGTACGGAATAACATGTGGGTCAAATTCAAGCCAATGGTCAGTTGTCCCTTGGTGTCGGGAAAGGATGTCAGAGTCAAAAATGTGTTAAGAGTACGATTCTATTCCAAAAGAGTCAGGTCCTGTCATAAGGGAAGTCATTAGGTTCCTCAGGTCGAGGCAAGTTGTTTAAACAGACGTCGTGTCGGCAAGTGAAACAACCATCATCAGCTCATCATGAAGGCTAGAAGGATAGAAAATCACGGTGCTCGTATCACATACACCCTGCAACTCCTATCAGTTGTACCTTGCATGCCCTGGAACGTACTTGTCGCATGAATGTGCCACATAAAATCTTCAGTTCACTTCAAAACATCCAGTCTCCATGAATTTAGTGTTCCCTGACACATTTCCACCTACTGCCCACTCTGTTATAAATTTTGGATGTTCTACATGCATTCTACTCACCAGTCGAGCTTATGCATTGTTGGTAGTTCGTCTCGCGAACCCAGATTGATCAAGTTTTCCACCTCGATCCCTCACCAAGTCTTTCACACATAAGTTGCACCATGGGAACTACTCAAAACATAATAAAGGGCATGAGAAGCAGCAGCAGTGTCAGGCCTGAGCCCTAAAGTGACTAGGATTCGTTCCTACTTGCAACAGGTATCCCCGAGGTTTCAAGGGAGATTCCCATCTACGTGTGGAAATGATGATATCACACTGTGCAAAGGTTGAAGTGGAAGGAGTTTCACTGGAAGGAAGGACGTTGGAAGACATGCCTCCCCAACAGTCGATACCTCGGAGAAGGGGTAGGCCAAGGAAGAACAAGGAAGTCAGGGAAACCCAAGTCCCAAGCGAGTTGCACACAAGATCGACTTCCGAGAAATTAGTTATGCATGATATTCGGCTAGAGCATGTCGAAGGCACAAGTCAGGAAAGTGGGAGTAGAATGAGGAGAATAGATGTCAGGGGCACTAACATTTGAGAGCCAACTCAACAGTTGAAACAAGAACAACTCGCCATTGTCGAACTCTACCTAGAAAACAGATAATTAAGATGACAGCTGGCAACAAAGACCCTTGAGGTGTTAGCATCACAAAGCCGCGAAGGGAACATGACGTGGCTCAAGAGACAGCTCTGGGAAGCGTGGGATACAATCGTGCAACTGCGCAAAGTACAAGGGACATCGAAAAAATGCGACACATCACCACCCATATTACAAGATCTACTGATGATCGAACTAAGAAACAAGAGGTTATGACGCGACCGTACACAGTTGTTTTCTATTTTGGGAAAGAGGTCATACAAAAGGCCATTGATTAGAGGAAGGCTTGTTTCCTAGATTCTAGGGATAGTAGCTAGAGAGAAGGGCAGCCCAAGTGGCGCCTTCGCCTATATATTTCATTTTTTAAATGTAAGCTAGGTTGGTTGGAAAAACAGTGTAGAGAGAGTCTGTTGTATATAATTTGAGCTCGATCGAAATCTAATGAAAAAGTCCTGAAACTTTGATGAAAGGATTCTAGTTATAGCAATTGGATGTATTGTTTCCTTCCTTTGCATATATATTTCCTGTGTTCTTTGTCCATATCTTTTCCTGTCTGAATCAGAACGTATTTTCGAGCCTGGAATTTGCTGCGCAGTGCTACTTGTTCGTGCCATTCAAACAAACCGTAATTCCTCCAAGTTAAATATGAATTTACCCTCAGTGGTGTTCTAAGTTGCTTTGTGTGTTTTTCTCCCCACCATACGACGATCTTACATGGAAGATTGTTACTCGCCTAGATGACAAGGTATCGGGGGTCGACAACCGGGGAAAAACCTATCACTAGTTTTCCTGTGGATTAGCTTCCTCAAAACTCTCGATTCTGAAATGTTTCGGAAGTCGGAGATCAAAGAAAAACTTTTAGTGTGGTTTGAATGTTAGTCGCGATTTGGTCTTCTCTGATTTCGCTAAGCGCGTCAGGTATCGACTATTGGCGATATCATTTCTTTCTCCGTTAACGTTTACTCTCGTCTCATTTTACCGATGCTGAAAGGGATCGGTTATCGACGATATCCTTGTGTGATGCTTGTCGTGAAAGAAAACTTTCTTTTGTCGATGCTAGTGAGGATCGGTGCTCGACGATTGCGGTTTTTTCGAGTGATTTTCTTTCATCTTTTAATTCCTTTCGATGTTGAATTTGGGCGCATCGAGTGAAAAGTTTTGGCTTTTGATTCTTTATTTAAAATTCAATCCTTTTAAGTCATGGGTTTTCATAGATTCAATCAAAATTTAAAATACTTAATGAGAGTCAAGATGATAAGCAAAGGCAACATTTTTCACAATGAAGTCGAATTAGACAATGCAAAAGATCAAGTGGTACCCAAAAATGTAAAATTTTACATAGGCTTTTTAGGGTGTGTTGAGTTCTCAACAAATGGTGACTTACTGGGAAAAATCATAATATTGGTTCCTCCTTCATTCTCGACTGATGAAAAAGCTGGTGGAGAACTTAATTGGTTTTAAATTAGAGCCTCTTTTACCTTTGCATTTGAAATTCTTCGGTTGATGCCTCTGGGTCTGCCTGTGGGGTTTTCAACCTTTATTCCTCCTTCATTTCCTATAACCCTGACTCACACCCTATTTGAAAAAAATCTAGTAAAGCATTCACTGGCACAGAGCCTTTAGTTACCTTTACTCACTTGTTACGGTGTTGCTCTACTGCCAGTGAGTGTCCATAGACCTGGAAGACTCACCCCGACATCATAGACCTTGCTCCGCTTCCAACGAGCATCCATAGCCCCGGTAGAGTTATCTACATACCCTCTCCTACTATGTGCTCATTTGATATAGTTGACTTTTATTTCGGCAGAATTCCCTGAGCGAGTGGGAGAGGAGGATGTATGATATTTGCAAAAATATGAGGTGGTTAAGGTGAAACTCACTAGCTCTGTCTCTGAGGTGCATGTAGTCCTTTCCAGCTTTCCTTCTTTACCTTAAGGTCTTACCAGACCACTAAGCATACACTTCCACATTTCTCCAAGGTTTTTCATCTGTGCAGGTTAGATAGAGAATCCCTTGAGACAACCGCAAGTTCCTGATCGTTTCTTGTGTTTGTATGTGAGCGATGGGTTAGGAAGAGAGTTCACTATGTTGCATGATTTGAGGTCAACCATTGTCTCGATAAACACAATCTTTCAAAAACTCGGAAGCATGATCACAAAATACAAAACAAAAATGTATAAATGCAAAAGATAAATCGACGCATCAAAAAATAAACAAAATTAAAAAATTCCCCCTTTTTTTTTCTTTTTTAATGAAAATATTGTTTAAGGGCTTGGCCATTTACTAGGAGAGCATCATATTCTCCCCTCAGATTCTGTAGTCGATATGTGCTTAACCCAATCTTCTCAGCCACCTGGAAAGGTCTGAGCCATAGATTTTGAAACTTAGAATGTTTTCCCTTAGGCTAATTTGCTCTGTCCCACTTCAAGGCTAGGTCTCCTACTTCAAAATTCTTCTCTTTACCCTTATGCTTATCAAACCATCTTTAAACTATCTACTGGTGGGCTATGAACTTTGACTTAGATTTCTCCCTTTATTCTTCTAACATAAGCAGGGTGTCAATTCTTTGTTGTAAGTTCGATGAGGGCTTGTCTCTGGAATTCTGAGTGAGTTGAAGGGATGGAAGATATAGCCCATTCGGGAGAATGGATTCCTACCTGTATACCAGAAATTATGGGGAATTCCCTATAGCTTCCTTGGTGTGACTCTACTGACCCATAAAGAGTTATAAAGTGAATTATGTTAATTCCTCTGGTTGTCTGCAACTGTTTTCTTTAATATCCTCATTAGGTTCTTATTAGTTGATTATGCCACTCTGTTTCCCTGTGCATAGTAATTTGCAGAGTACCTAATTATGATTCCTCTGTCTAGAGAAAAATATGTTAATAGGGTGGAAGAAAAGTAAGTTGCATTATCTAAAACTAGGACAGAAGTGACGTCGAACCTAGTGATTAGTTGTTGTTCTATGAATTGGATTACCACCTTCTCGTTTACATGAGTCAGAGGGATGGCCTTTGCCCATTTCATGAAGTAATTGGTGGTAGTAAGTATGTCCTTATGTTGTTTCAAAGAACTTGGTGTAATTTCTCCTATGATATATAATCCCCATTGCTCAAAAGGCCTAGAAACGGTCACTAGTTGGAGTGGGATGGCTTCTCTCTTCTCTCTCCCAGCGCTTATTTGACAAGTTTTATAGTTTCTAGTGTATGTGTGAGCATCCTTGAAAAAAGTAGGCCATTAATAGCCATCCCTCAGTATATTATGAGTGGTGGTGTCTCCTGCAAAATGTCCACTGGCAGGGCCATCATGGAGCTCCTTCGGAACTTTCTCTGCATCTTCACGTTCGAGGCATCTCAAAAGTACCCGATCATAATTAACCCGGAAGAGTACCAAATTTATGAGGTGATATTGTGCATATTTTAACCTAATATATCTCCTTTATCTAGGGTTGAGGTTTTCCGGACATGTCCCATGGTATAGGAGATAAGTCAGTTTCTCATACCAAGACTCTTGTCCTGGGGAAATGTATGAAGCTTCACCAAACCATAATGCCATTTTATTCTCCCATCTGGGGTCTTTATTTACTTGATCTTGAGCTTCAGCTACCAGTTTGCATAACCCTTGTCCTTTAAATAATTTAGCAATTTTTATATCTAGATCAAATTCTTGAACTATTGCCATCTAATTTCCTCTTATTTCCCCCATTTCCTGTTGAGTAAATAGGGATTGGACTGCAGGGTGAGGTACGATCTGCAGTCTGATTACTTTGGTGTGCTTCTTGAGGATGTAAGATCTGAAATGTTTTACCACCTTATAAACTGCATAAGCCTATTTATCTATAGAAGGATAATTTAGTTYGTCCCCCTAAAGATTAGTGCTCATGAACGATACCGGGGCTTATTTTTTGTCATCATCTATCTGAGTTAATACCGCGGCTAGCGACTAGTCAGAGGCGAAAGTATAGAGGAATAAATCTTTGTTGAAATTGGGACTTCGCAGTGCTAGGGCTTAAGAGATTGTAGTTTTAATATTGTTGAAAACCTAATTCCCTTCATCATCCCACTTAAACTTAACATCCTTACAAATCATTTTTTGTAGGGGTTTGATAGTTTCCACGAAATCGGGAGTGAACTTCCTCACAAAATTGATTTTCCCGAAGAACGATTGCATAGCCTTCTTTTTGTGAGGAAATGGAAGTTGAGCTATAGACTTAATTATTTTTGGGTCTATGTGAATTCCTGCTTGAGATATGATGTGTCCTAACAACTTACCTTCCTCAACACCGAAAATAATTTTCTTAGGGTTTAAGGATATTTCGTATTTTCTACACCTTTCGAAAATATGGGTTAAGTGTTGGATGTGGTCTTCTTTGTTCTTTGAATACACAGTCATGMCATCCAAGTATACTACTACACATTTGTTGATTAGTTCCTGAAATTCTACGTTCATGGCCCTCTGGAAGGTCGCTCCTACATTGATTAACCCAAAATACATGCGTTTATAAGCGAAAGTTCCCCACTTGGTTCGGAATGTAGTTTTCAAGCGGTCTTCTTCTGAAAATAGAACCTGGTTGTACCCTGAGAAACCGTCTAGTAAGGAGAAAATTTCAGAGCCAGACACGGTCTGCAGGAGTTGCTCCATTGGTGGGGCTGGGTAGTTGTCCTTTTCTGAAGCCCTGTTAAGATTTCTGAAATCTACGCATAGGCGAATCTCCCCAGAATTTTTCTTTACAGGAACTAAATTAGCTACCCATGCAGAGTATCTAACTTGGAAGATAATTTTGGCATCTAACAGTTTCTTTAACTCCTTACACATGAGAGGCTCTAGGGATGGGTGGTACTTTCGGAGTTTTGTTGGAAGTGTTTCACTTCAGGTTTTAGCGGGATGGTGTGTTGAATGATACGGGTATCATAAGTTTTCAGGTCTCGGTAGGACCATGCAAAGACATATTGATATTGTCTAAAGAGTTTGAGATAAGCCTTTCTTTCCTCTTTAGATATCGTCTTAGCGAGGTTTATGTTTTTTGGGTTTTTCGAGGTTCCGAGATTTATGGTTTCATGCATAGGACAAGAACTACCGGTCTTCGCATTTTTTGACCCCTTAAATCTTTGTTTTAGGTCAAAAAGGTTCTCTAAATTAGTTATTCCCTTCGTAATTGTGTGAGAATTTGATCTGTCAGTTGGTTGATCTGTCCGAGGATCAAACTTTGTTGATTGTTCCTAGAATACTTCATTGTCAATAGCCAAGTCTTTGAAATTATCTTGGTTAGTCATAAATTTTATGATCTGTTCATCTCCTTCAAATACCTTCCAATTAGAAATGTTGTTGGGCACCGATGTCTTGTAGAGTAGCTCCACAGTGAAACGGGAGGCTTCATAATCTTCCAGAGGTGATAGCCTTGAAGCAGCGATGGCCATGGAATCAACAAGAATGTTCTTTGCTCTGGGAATCGATGTAATGTTAAAAGCTTCAAATTGCTCTATTAACCAGTGCACTTCCTATTGGTAATTCTTTAGGTGCGGGGAGTTGCAATGTATAGTATTCCTTACTTGTCTAACAATGATTTCAGAATCTCTGAAAACCTTTAATTATTTGACGTTTAGGTCTATGGCTTTCTTTAGCCTTTAGGAATAATGAGGTTGCACCCTACCCCAGACCCTTCTTGTGATTTAGAGCCATCAAAGTATAAGGTCCAAACTTGTGGTCAGAATATTTCAACTTCTTCTTTCCTGTCACTTTCCTCTTTTCCTCCTATTTGTTATGTGATTTCTAACGCGGGTTCTTGGCAGAAAAGGGCTTCTTCTGTCGTCGACGGCAATTCCTCCTGAAAATTCATTTCGGAGTTTTGAGTAAGAGGGAGATTAGATGAGAGAGGGGAGAAGTTATCGAAGTAAGAATCACAGGAATAATTTCCTAGCACAGGGAAATCTATCGATGAGAGTTCGTTTAGGGTTTCTAGGTCAGTGACTGTATGTTTCAGATATCTTTCCCTATCAATTCTAATCATATTGTTGTGCCCCTTTAATGGAAACCAAAGGTGAGCCTAGTCTGTACTAAAGTATTTGTTTAACTTCTCAGACCAGTCTCGGCTTAATAATAATCCATAAGCTTCTGGTATATCTACTACAATGATGTCAACCACTTGCACAAATTTAGGATGTGTTGGTATTCTAATCATTACATATTTGAGTTCTCCCATGACCTTTACCTGGGTTCTGTCCAATTGTATTACATGATTATCACTTTCTAGAGGAACTGTATTTAGTTTTTTACAAATCGACAGTGGCATAACATTAGAGGATTCTCCTAAATCGACCAAACAATTATGGAGGTTTTTGTTGAAGACATTGAATTTTAAAAGGAACGGTGGGATAAAAGGTTTTCCCTTCTTATCTTCAGAGTAGGCGTTCACAGTTGGTTTATTCCCTAGATCTGTGAGAGTTGGATTTCATCCCTGATCAGTGTTTTTCATAGGATTTTCTACTGATTTCAAAGCTTGTAACAGGAAGTCCTTTTGTTGAGGGATTCTACATATGTCTATAACTGATATATTAGCATCCAACTTCTTCAAATATTCTACTATGTTGTAATCCATCTTGGGCGATTCTCACATATGGATATTTATAGGGTTCTTACGGGGAGAAAAAGGTGCTTTTGGGTAATAGGGAGTTGATCTTCCTCCCGAAGTTTGGGCAGGGGCAAGGTTGTCTGAGACCAGTTGACCCCTACTTCATGTTTACATAGCCAAGACTTCTGTGGGTGGTTCCTGGACTTCACATAGGTCATCGGAAGGCATAGGTACATCAAGATCCCATATCAACATGGTTGTTTCTTCCGATGGATCAGCCTCTTCCTGATCAACGATATTTATAGTTGACCTTCTTGGTTGTTTGGATAGGGAGACCTCATCTAGAAACTGATTGGCCATCAAATTCATGGCATGCACCCATTGAGGGTAGTCCCTTTCAGAGTGGTTCTCTTGGTGATAAGTGCAGAAAGAGTCGGATGCTACATTTCCCAGATCGATGTTTAGGTTGGCTAGGGGAGGTTCAATTGCTTTGAATGGTGGATTTATTTTAAAGAGAGGCTTATAGGGCCTTTGGCCTTGGTTTCCCTCGCCTGCATCTCTCTTCATGTCTATGATTTCATTTGACAACTTCTTGACCATGCGTTGTAGGTCCTCTATGTCCCCACTTCCCTTTTCAGGAGCTTGTTCTGTTTGTTTCCCTGGGGGTCTAGTGAGAAATAGTCCCCTCCGGGGAGGGGTTTGAGATTCTTTCTTAACTAAGGAGACCTGAATTTCTTTGCATCCTTTCATTTGGAACTCTATCATTTCTGGCTTCTTCAAAATTCTCAGCCAGGGTTCGTTTGTCAGCCCTCTTCACAAACATGGAAATAGAAGCTAGGAGAGCATTAGCATATACTTCGATTTGAAACTCTTGCATAGGTTTAGCTTTGGGATGGAATTTATTTAAGATAGTTGTGAATCTTTGGTTGAAGTCTTTGACCCTTTCCTTCAAACTCATGGTGACGGTGAACAACTCAGCCATCAAAGCTTCTATAATAGTCTCTTCTGCAAATTTATCTAAAAAATATTTTTGAAACTTTGTCCAACTTGTTATGGATCCTACATGTAAGTTAAAATACCACATGGAAGCCAAATTCTCAAAAGTGTAGGGGAATAACCTTCATACTATGTCTTCATGTTGGAAATTCATAAGTCTGATAACTAGTATGAATTTCTTGATATGGTCTTCAAGTAATCCTGAAGTTTCAAGGTCAAATTTAGGAAGTAATTTCTCTGGGTGTCGGGGAAGATTGTGTACTCGTCCAGGGATGGCCAAAGCATATCTGGCCAACCAAGGTTGATTATTCTGAGGTGGTTTTTCCCCTTCTTCATCATGGTCATGATTATCTTTCATGTCTTTGGATCCTGAGTTAAACCCTTCTTCTTCTTAAAACTCATCTGGCTCAGAGACGTTGTCGACTGGAGTTTCAGGGATTATATTAAGAGGATGTTTGATTTCAATGATTGCAAAATATATTAGGTATTCTATTGTGTGCACAAAAACCTGGTCGGGGGTGTCGACCACTGGTCTGCTTATTTTTTGTCTTCAAGGAAGTATCAGAGCTAAGGAAAACGCATCGATCTGTCGGGCATATGCTCTTGTGATTCTTTTGAATTGATTCAATTCCTCGTGAGGAAGAGCGTAAGGAATATCAGGGAACAAGCGTTCTTCCTCGTGTTGGGGTGAGTTACTCATTTTAGGATTAATCAGCGTGTGTGGGTTGTCTTGGGAATGACTAGCCATGCATGTGGGTTGTTTTGAATCTATAGGTTGTCTAAGATATTATGTGAAATATATATTCAACCATTCATTCTTCAGGCCCTCCTTCTAGCGCCAATTTTGTTGATGGGTCCTAGATCCCTTTAACTCAACAGCAGGAACCAAACCCGCCACCGAGGCCCAATTAGACTCTGCAGCGTTTAGTAGTGGAATGGTTCTCCAGATCTTGCGATCCAACCAATTAATCGATGGGATTTATGTTTTCTTTTGAAGGCATCTCCTTCAGATTGGACTTTCTCTTTTTGTATTTTCTCTTAAGTGGGACCGTTATAAGATGGAAGCTGGTATAAACCAACTAGGTAACAAAATAGGAACAAGTTTAACTACTAGAGAAGAAGTTGAGCTTGGGATAACCCTTTACTCTAGCATGCAGGCGGTGATCGTATACCACAGGCCTAGTACTAGTACGTTAACCATGTGAGTATTCCAATTACTGACTAAGATACAAATTCTCAGAAAGAAAATATACATGTGATAAACGATGGCAAGTAAAATAATTCACTCAACTCTAATCATCAATCACATAATAACACAAATATTCATTTTCATCATTAAAGAAAGAACTTTAAAACATTGCATCGGATAGCTTATCAATAGATTTAATAGTTCTTACTCATTACTGCATCCATCCACGAGACGAAATAGGAAATAGTTCTTCTCCACATCCAATCATAGACGCATTTGATGAAAACATAAACTTGTCTCTGGTCCAGAAGGACTTCTCAATTAAAGGCAACTCCGAAATAGTTCTTAACAAAACCAAAAATGAGATTTTCTTGCAACAACCATCGACCTTTAACTAATCGGTCGATGCTCCTATTTATAACATAAAATTAACTAAAAATAATGGCTACAGTGTAGATAAGTAAAAAAAAAAAATCCACGTGGCGTTCTCTCTTGTCATTTTGTCTAAGAGTCATCTCAAGATATCAATTAAGAGGGTGACTCTTCTTGTACTCCAACCACTTGATGAACAGCTCCTCGCAGTTTTTATCATATGGGAATCTATGTTGTTCCATAAGGGCTGCATAAATCTCTCTTATCTCTACCGAATGTGCATGATACTTGACTAGACTGGAACTTAATTGTTGCAGCATAGCCCGAGCTTTGATCAGGTGTCCCATAAACTGTCACTCTTGACCTTGCATTGTGTCTGTCACCTTTGTTATTTCTTCGGCCCATAATGATTCTTGCTCGGTATTCGATTTGACTATGTCGCGCAAGTAGACAAAGTCGTCGGGCATGCCAAACTCGGGGAGTCTGATATCCTTCATTTCCTTATTGAATTTGAACCAACTCTTCTCGCACTTGGCCCATTTTTCCTAAATCTCCCGATGAGGCTCCTGCACCATGTTTGCTCAATACTCGGAGGCATATTTCCTGTAAAAATAAAATCCTTTAGAGACTACGTATAGAGAAACACTGGGTAAAATATATGTATGAAGTGTAAGCATGAAAAATCCAAACTGGTACATACCTGTAAATCTTGTTAAACCTGGTTATTTGATACTCAAAGGATCTCTGCAGCTTTCGAATTGCTTGCTTCACTTCTGTTAGCGTCGCCATTTTTATCTATTTAGGGTGTGACTTAGTCGGGTTACATCCGTGTGCCGTAGCATGAAAGATCAGGTATGGAATAACATGTGGGTCGAATTCAAGCCAGTGGTCAGTTGGCCCTTCGAGTCGGTAAAGGATGGCAGAGTCAAACATCTATTAAGAGTACGAGTATGTTCCAAAAGAGTCGGGTCCTGTCATAAGGGAAGTCGTTAGGTGCCTTAGGTCAAGGCAAGTTGTTTAAATAGAAGTCGCATTGGCAAGTGCAGCAACCATCATCAGCTCATCATGAAGGCTGGAAGGATGAAAAATCATGATGCTTGTATCACACATGCCCTGCAACTCCTATTGGTTGTACCTCACATGCCCCAGAACATACTCGTCGCATAGATGTGCAACAGAAAATCTTAAGTTCGCTTCAAAACATCCAGTCGCCATGAATTCATTGTTCCCTGAAACGTTTCCACCTACTTCCCACTCTGTTATAAATTATGGATGTTTTTCATGTATTCTACTCACCAGACTAATCAAGTTTTCCACCTCGGGCCCTTGCCAAGTCTTTTGGGCATAAGGCAGTTATGTGTTGCACCATGGGAACCCATCAAAACATAAGAAAGGGCATGCAAAGTAGCAAAAGCACCAGGCCTGAGCCCCAAAGAGACCGGGATTCGTTCCTACTCGTAGCGGGCATCCCCAAGGTTTCAAAGGGAGATTCCCATCTACATGTGGAAATGATGATATCACACTGTGCGAAGGCCGAAGTGGAAGGAGTTGCACCAGAAGGAAGGACATTGGAAGACATGCCCCCCCAACAGCCAATACCCTGGAGAAGGGGTAGGCCAAGGAAGAAAAAGGAAGTCAGGAAAACCCAAGTCCTAAGCGAGCCGCGCGTAAGATCAACTGCCGAGGAATTACTTATGTGCATTATTCGACTAGAGCCAATCGAAGGAACAAGTCGGGAAGGCGTGAGTAGAACAAGGAGGACAGATGCCACAGGCACTAACATTTAAGAGCTGACTCAACAACTGAAACAAGCACAACTCACCATTGTCGAACTCTACCAGGAAAACAGAGAATTACGACGACAGTTGGCAGCAAAGACCCTTGAGTTGTTAGCATTAGAAGGCCATGAGGGGAATGTGATGTGTCTCAAGAGACAACTCCAGGAAGCGTAGGATATAGTCGTGCAGCTAAGTGAAGCACAAGGGACGTCAAAAAAATGTGACACATCACCACCCCTATGATGAGACCTGTTGATGACTGAAATAAGAAACAGGTGGTTCTGACGCGGTCGTACATAGTTGTTTTATATTTTGGGAAAGAGCTCATACAAAAGGACATTGATCAGAGGAAGGCTTGTTTCCTAGATTCTAGGGATAGTAGCAGGGTATCCCAAGCGGCGCCTTTGCCTATATATTTCATGATTTCAATGTAAGCTAGGTTGGTTGGCCAAATAGTGTAGAGAGCGTTTATTGTATATTATTTGAGCTCGATCGAAATCTAATGAAAAAGTCTTGAAAATTTGATGAAAGTATTCTAGTTGTAGCAATTGGATGTATTATTTCCTTCCTTTGCGTATCTATTTCTTGTGTTATTTGTCCATATCTTTTCCTTTCTAAATCGGAACGTATTTTCAAGCCTAGAATTCACTATGCAACGCCACTTGTTCGCGCCATTCAGAAAAACCTTATTTCCTCCAAGTTAACTCTGAATTTACCCTCAGTGGTGTTCTAAGTTGCTTTGTGTGTTTTCTCCCCGCCATACAACAATATTACACTAAAGATTGTTACTTGCCTAGCCGACAAGGTATCGGGGGTCAGTGATCGGGGACAAACCTATCACTAGTTTTCATGTGGATTATCTTCCTCAAAACTCCCTATGCCGAAACGTTTCAGATGTCGGCGATCGGAGAAAAACTTTTAGCGTGGTCTGAATGTTAGTCGTGATTTGGTCTTCTCCGATTTCGCTAAGCGCGTTAGGTATTGGCTATCGGTGATATCATTTATTTCTCCGTTAACATTTACTCTCTTCTCCTTTTATCGATGCTGAAAGGGATAAGTTATCGACAATATCCTTGTGTGATGCTTGTCGCGAAAGAAAACTTTATTTTTCCGATGTCGGTGAAGATCGGTGCTCGGCGACTGCAATTTTTTTGACTGATTTTCTTTCATCTTTTAATTCCTTCTGATGTCAAATTTGGGCGCATCGGGTGAAAAGTTTTGGTTGTTGATTCTTTATTTAAAAGTCAAGATTTTTAAGTCATGGGTTTTCATAGATTCAAGAAAACTTTGAAAGATTTAATGAGAGTCAAGATGATAAGCAAAGGCAACATTTTTCACAATGAAGTCGAATTAGACAGTGCAAAAGATCAAGTTGTACCCAAAAAAGTAAAATTTGACATAGGATTTTTAGGGTGTGTTGAGTGCTCAACACTATATTCATCTCTCCTTGTTCTCTTGCTAATCCCTTCATCTCTAAAAATTTTGTTGGTAATAAGTCACTGTACTCGTATAGTAATTCTGTGATTCTCTCTGCAGTTTGATTATCCTAATAATATCCAATGCTTGCAATATTTGGATTTTATGCGGTTCCAATGTTTACCTTTTTTATCTTTAGGGGTGCAATGTAATCTTTTGAATCTATCTTTGGACCTTCTACTTCCCTTTCACCTTCAACTTCTGGGATCTGGATATTGCGCGAGTTTTCTTCTGTTGGATCTTCTTCTTCTACAACGTGATAACAGTGTAGAAATTGTTTAACTGTCTGTCTAGTCTACTTCTGATATGTTGGGATTATTTAAAATTCTATTTCTTCAAATATAATGTCTCTTACCAATTTCAGCGTTGTATATATCTATGTACTTTCATGTTCAAAGGAAAATGTAACTACGAAATTATGGTGTATCTCTTCCCAGTTCACAGTTTCTCTACAATGTTCCTGTTTTGCGTACCATTTCTTTGGGATGATTTCTAATGTGTGAATAAAATGGTGTGGCCATTCTTCTAGTGCTAATAATCTCCATTGAACAATGCACTTATCTACATGTTCTTTAGGTTGTTTAAATCCCTCATATTTCTCCAACACTTTGTTCTCCTGCTTTGCACAAATATGATGCATAGTAACCTCTTGCACTGAAACCAGTTGTTTATCTTGTCCTTCTGTCTACCCCACTAATGGGAAGGTGTAACTTTCAAAGAAATATCTAATATTGGTAATCTCTTACTTTCTACTACCTCTAATTCAAACCTCATTAAAAAATCTTCCAAGTCATTTAAACCATAAACAGTACGAGGCTCTCTTACCTATGAACCAATCCATCTCCGCACACGCGTCATTATGACACGTCTTCTGGTGGATAATTCATGTAGTCATTGTTTCCAGTTCTCCAATCTCATGTCAGAGTCTGAAGCACAAGAAATAATACTCCTCCAACTCAACATTCCATCTGTAGTTTGGTTGATATAATCCTCTTCGCATGCGGTAGTTCTATATAAATGATTTATATCTTTTGTAAGAATATTGTCTATCACATGCTCCACATACCTTCCTCCTTCTAAGGGATCTAATGGCACAATAACTATGTATTCAAACCCAACAATGTTGGGCATGGCACAATAATGGCCTAGTTATAAAAATCCCAATCCAGACCCAACAATGTTGGATATGGTGAAGTATTATCTACTATGTCAATGACTTCAAAGTATGCCATGGTGCACATTCCATCTAGATCTACTGTTATCCCTTTTAGTCTTCCAATCAACGCCACTCTATGTTTATTTTCTAACTTTAACCAAATAGGTGAATACCCCTATTGAGGTTCTCCCGTAGCTTTCCAAGTCTTCTTTGGCATAACATTGACTTCATACCCTAGGTCTAATATAAGATCCCCCATATTAAAATCTCCAATGTTTGCATTCAACCTAAATTCCCTACTTTTTCTTCTCTTCTTATGGACCCGATTCACTCTTTTTACCCCTTCTTCCCTAGAATTGCACTTTTTTAACAAACTCAGYAGTACTTGTAAAGAATTTTTATCATCCAGCAATTTTACACATGACCCCAAAAAGTTTCTTAAGTTACTTACTTGCTCTAAAGGTTTCTCTTTGTCGGACTGATCAAATAATGGAGGCATGCCATACATTGATATCTCATCTATTGGATTTGTTCCTGAAGTAGATGTAATATTTTCTTTTAGGATATCCTTCCTAGCTTCTTTGAATATCTCTTTCTCTTTGCGCGCATCAAACTTTTGTTCAGGAGAAGTATTCTTCCTGACCCACTAGTACTGATCCTGGTCCTTCTTCGCTGCATCTTCTCCTATCTTGGTTCCACCTCTAGTAACGATGTTGATCTTATTCCAATCATCTTCTCTATTTTCCACAACAATCCATTGTACGTTCTGATTGTTTTGGTTCCTCTTGTTTTGTATCTTCACCAAAAGCGTCAGACAATCTTATGTCTCATGATATGCTACATAACAATACATACATGTTGCAAGTGGTTGTGGGTAGTCTCTTTCATAGTTCCTTGGTTTCTGACAGTTATGACAAACTAGTGGTCCTTAACCTCCTCCAAAGCCTCTTCCTCCATGACCTCCTCCTCTAAAGCCTCCTTTGTTACCTTGATTATCTCAGCGTGGTGTATTATACTAGGGTCCCTGGTTGTATTGTGTTTGCGCATTATTATATTGTGGTGGTGTTTTGCATTATTGTGTGTTGTTATACTTTCGTGGTGCTCCAAATTGTTGCACATTTTTTTACTACGGTTGTGGTTGAAACATCTGTGCGGTATTATATTGTGGTTGTTGCGCGTTGTTATACTGCGCCTATTGCACAGGTTGTCCTGTTATGTGTTCAACTTGCACCCTATATGTATATGAAATCCCCTCTTTCATCATCTCCAAAGTTCTGCAATCTTTGTCTTCATGTCCATTGCAAAAATTACAAAATGTACTCTTTGGTACTGTCTGATACTTTTGCATCGTGGGGAAATTATAGGGATCATTCCCATGTGTTTTACAAATCTCACACCATGGCCCTCCTAAAAATAAAGGGTTTTTCATACCCACTCCAATATACTACACAAATAATGGGCATTCATTCTTATGATGCCCTTCAGTTCTTCATAGTGTGCAACAAACATCTTCCCTTTTTTCCTTACTTTTATTCTGATTCAATTGAAATGTTAAGTTATTTAGGTCTTGTCTCAGCTCATCCACAGTTGGATCTATCTTCTTATACTGATTTTCCTCTAAATGTAAATCTTCTTGCAGGGCCTCAACTTGACTTTGGAACTTCTATTGTCGTAAAGGATACTTCAAGTGTGCCAACAAAGAGTTAACAAATAAATGTCTATGTTGCATATCAATAATAGGATACTTCAACTTACCTTTTAGTCTTTTGAACTTTTTTTCCACCCCACAGATTGATTCTCCTAGTTTTTTTTTGATCTCTATCATTTTATTCATGAACTAATCCTCTGATCTTGGTTTCTGAAATTCATTGATTGATTGCCTCTTCACTTATGTTATAGTTGTAGGTACTCTCGTTGGATTATTTGTTGCGAGACCCATGTACCAGTCTAATGTGTAGTATCTGAATGTTATTTCCAACTACGTAAACTTTGTATATTCATATGTAATCTTCTTAGCTACCCATATCTTCTCACAGATAAATGAATGTTTTTTAGGGTCCTCTAACCCTTCTCCTCAGAACTCTGGTAACCTAATAGTTGGATCTTGTCCTACCATTATGAATTTCATTATACTACCACCTTTGCATGGTGTAGATACCTGACTGCTACCTGTTTAACTTACACTTCTTCTTTATTTTCCAATGGACCCACATCCTATAAAAATTCTTCTACCATTAATCACTTGTTGGTTAACCACTTTTTCTTCTTCACATGTCTTAGTAGCACATGGGGTGATGGGTTCCACACTAATTTGGATCTGGAATGGAGAGCCTTCTTCTGCGTCAGACCCATGAACTTTGGTTTTCCTCTCATATGTGGTGCGCAAGAGATCTTCAATCATCCTAGTGGCGTGGTGATCCTCTACATCTTCCTCATCGTTGTCCACGCCCTCTTGCTCGATTACTTTCGTCTTCTTGTTATTCATCTTATGCTGGTAGGGTCATCCATTGCGCGTCACACCTACTTTTTATGATATCCCTAGTCTGTTCATCATCCATCATGATGGGGTCCATTACTTCCTTCATCTGGATAATCTCCAGAGCCTTATCCATATCTCAGATCTTCCTTAGTGCTTCCCCCAACTCCCCCATGCAGGTAGAGTGATTTAGTTGTCTGATTCCATGGTCATCATGCCTTTATCATGTAATAATATCTTGATCGACGTGTAAATTGACCTGATGTACCTCCCTCTAGGTCCCTTCAAGAAATCATTCTCTATAGCAGTATATGACTTTGTTGTGTCTACTACAAATTTAGTAATAAACCCCACAATAACATTGTCTAACCAAAAATCCATTATGCACGTGAATTTGTTATTAACCCTTTCCAATCGTGCAATATTCTCAACAGTCCACTCTACTGGCCTAATCTCCTTAGTTGGATGGGTATCCTTCAACCTCGATATCCACTCCTCTAATAACTCTAGAAAATAACATAAATATGCCTCATGCAAATTAGTAAACACATACCTCTACAGATACTAGTGTGGGTAAGGGTAAGATAGGGTATTCCTGGCTTTCTGGCTTCCATTAGCGTCTTTCTTATACGAAGGTGAGACTTGCTTTCATTAAGACTCGAAATAAGGTTAGGTAGACTGACGGCTTGATTGAATATAGGATATAAGAACCAGATGCTTGAACGACTCGCATGAACATGAATTAGCTTAGTAGTTGAGTCCCGGCTTCTCAGTGCTGGCTTAGGGCATTGTTTCTCTTCTTCCGCTATCATCGTCCTTGCTTCTCAGTGCTCCGATGCTTGAGATGATGGATCTAGTGTATACCTAGTACTTCTATTATCTTTCTGTGTGAACTTGAGTTGTTTTGTCTCTAACCATATTTCAATCTCTTGATTCGTAGGATTCCATGGCCTGAACATCCCTTTTTACCACTGCATATTCATCACCAAACCCCTTCTAGGTTGTTCTTCTGAGTTCCAGCTAACAACAGAACCATTTTTTGTATGTATGGGTTGACCCGAGTTCTACCTTAGTTCTCCAAAAAAAACCTATTCACCATCAGCCCTTCTGGTAAACCAAAAGGCTACACCACGCACAGAGTGCACAACGTAATCTCACCTGAGATGGCTTATGGGTGACTGCAGGAAGCAAATGTCTACAGTAATAGAAGGGATTGAGGATGTTCCTTTTACTTCTACTTCTACTTTAACATGCATTCTACCATAACATTCATCAGATCTCCTATTTTATCCATTCAATAACATCCATTATGCATTATTAGTATTGTGCATTGTAAATAAACCCTAAGAGAGGCATTCATATAACCATTCATTCATCATTAAGTATAAAATCAACATAAATCCATTCATACACATTGCAACACAAGATTTTACTGTGGTTCACCCCCCTGGGCTACATCCACAAATATCTTTTGCTTCTTATTTATTCTTCATCAAAAAAAGGTCTTGCGTTTCATTCATTACATCATAGGTTTATAAACTGTGAGGTTGACCAGCGTCGCACCAAGCTCCATAGCTTGTGACCTGACCCTCAGTTATGCTTCATGATTCTCCAACATTGATACAACTCGATCTCCATAGCTCTTAGCCAAAACCTAGTACTGTGACTTAAGACTCAAAAAGTTCTCCAAAAGTGGTTCTTCACACACCAATTCTGAGATTATCTCCCTATCTACCTCATACATCATATTTATATTACAAAATGGGAAAAACCCTTACATTATCACTAAAAAACCCTAATTCTAAGTGCACTCCACTTTTCCACTTTCTAACTTCCTTCTGCGCACTTGGTCTTTGATCCAACTATTCCTTGCATTGATCTTCCCTCTTTCCTTATGTGTTGCTTATGTTTCCCTTTGTCACACTAATTTTCCTTCTTTCCTGGTGCGTTGTTTCCTTTGGTCCATTCTGCCTCGCTTACTGCTCTTAACTCCCAAATTTTTCTGCTCCAACATCGAGCATGGGGGAAACTTGGGAAGGATTTAGGTGGTCATATCATAGCAGGGCATAGTAGTACACCCATATACGAATGGTACCACTAGTCAGGAAGAACCACACCACATCAACAATAGTCTAGGAGGCCCCAAGACAAAGAAAGGGGGAGTCTCCAATAATAGTGGGATGACCAAAGGAAAAGGATCACGTCTTGAGGGGAGGAATAAATTATGCTAAAACTGATGACGGACTCTGATAGTACAAGGAGACAAGAGACAAAGTAGTTCGTGAGAAGGTACATGCCCATATTGGTCAGGCCAAATGGGAATTGAAAGTGTTTAATTGACCCAGGTATAGGAAATGACAACAGTTACCTTGCAAAAAGACCATAACTCATGGTGAACATATACATGTTGTTATAGCAAGATTTGCCTCACCCCATGCAACTTGATCAGAAGGCCTTTTCCATTTCCCTATGCAGACTTGAAGTCCCTTTTGCACTTCCCAGAGCTAAAAAATCATGTTTTTCCACATATATGCGCCCTAACAGTATTACAACATGCGTATACATAGGTTGCACCATTACAGCCCACATACATCGGGTTTTGTGCCCAAAATTAAAAATTGTGTCGGTTTTGGTGACCATACTAGGGATTGAATCTTCTATTTTTTGAGGTCTTTAGTGTTTTTCTTCTAGAATTGCTCTTTGTTAGCCTTATTTTTCTTTTCGCTTGATTGCTTGACAACATATTTTTACCTTGTATATGAGTTGTCTTGGCTTAGTCCTTACCCTGGCAGTGTTTTAATGCATATACACAAGTTTTCCCTTGACAGATGCATACATACGCTAGTTTTCCTTCTATAGGGCGTGTACATATGTGAGTTTTCCTTAAACAATCGTGTACATCAACTTTCTTGACTATATATCTAAGTTTGGTGTTTGTTGGGTGAGTTTTGATGGTTGTTGAGTCTTCTTGGGTCTCTATCCTAACTGTTAAGTGCCTACAGAGTGATAGAAAACCTTCTTTTGGTTGAATTTTCGGGCAGTTTTTCTTTCTTATCATATTTTTCATTAGTTGTCCTTACATCTTGGTATGAGTGTTTTCTTCTTGGCATCTTGCTTGGCTTGTTTCTTTTGCTTGCAGTAGGGTCTATATATCAGGTTGTTATCCGTTCCTTGCATTTTCATTTCTTTATATTGAAAATTAAAATATATATACATTTTGCATTATGGCATTTTCTCTTTTGGGTTATTTAGTATTAATCTTGATATACATGGAAAGATTGCATCTTATTGAAATTTCAGAGTTGAATCGAAAGTTGTATTTTGGAAGATTATCATCTTTTGAGAATTTTAATTAGGACTTAGTATTTTGTTTATATTCATTTCTTTTAAATGTTGAGTCATAACATCATCAGTTTCACGACCACATCTTTTGAGTAAAAAAA
>SNQJ01S0016575.1:219884-230450 GCA_010110895.2 Picea sitchensis | reverse complement strand
TAACTAGTTTTTCATTTTCAGTCATAAAAGACTCTGTTGTGCAAAAATAGGTAAGAGATGCCTAGTAAACCCCTAGAAATGTGCAACATGTTTGCAAAATTTAAGCCAAGGTTGTATTATACCTTATATTTGAATTGTCAATGTTTTTGGGGGTGTGGTTTATCTTATCAGACCTATTCATGTTGTTAATTTTGAATTGCAACTTCAAAAACAGTTGTTACGCAAAAGAGGCAAAGTTTGCCTTGTAATTTGGAAGGTTGAAATTGTATTAAGTGACCAAATTAAAATGCACGTACAAGATTACATGTAGCTCCATAAATTGTTTTATAGTATTTAATATGGAGTTATATATATTGTGAATTTACTTGTCATTTAAAGTGAAATTGAATAACTAGAGAGGTTTATTTTTATGCACCTAGATTTAGGATTTTATGTAAAATTGAAGGGAAAATCGCCTCAAAGTAAAATGTGCACCCTAGTCTCAATTTTGACACAAGTTGAGTTGTTCAACTTGCATAATGTGTAATTTTTGATTTCACACCTGCCTATAACCTTATATTGGCATTTGCGGATAGAAACCTACATGATGTGCATACATGCTAAAATTGCCTTGTAAAACTAGAGGGCCAAATTATTAAAGTTGGCTATATGAAATTGCATGCCCAAAGTTTTCTAAGCCTCTGTAATTTTAAATTTAAGTTGTAAATTGATGGTTACAATATTGTTAACGTGTTTTTACAATTAGGAGTGCATTTATACTCCAAAAAGGGTGATTTCTATGCACAAAGACACAAGACCTTTTGATAAATCAGAGGATGGTTGGTTATGAGAGAAATCAAGGTCAATGACTTCTAACACACCAATGATACATATAAAATGGAATAAAACTTAACAACACATAACTAACCCATATACAAAAATAATTTAAAGAGAATAAATCATAAAAAAAATAGAGTTTTTTCACCTCCAAATTAATTGAATATTCAATTTGGAGAGTGTGTAATTTATCTTTTTACATCTTGCATATATACCTTTGTTTGTGCATTTGGAGAAATAAAATCCTTTGTTGTGCAAAAAGACCAAAAATTGTCTTATAGAATGAAGAGGTCAATATTATAGGAAATATTACAAATTACAGGGTTGTAGAAAAGTTGTACATCTGTCTATACCTTTATTTGTGCAATTGGAAACTTCAAACCATTTTTTGTGCAAAAAATACCAAAAATTGTCTTGTAGGACAAAGAGGGAAAATTTTGCATTGATGTAAAATTTTCCTAGGTGCAAAATGCATGGCAAGCTACACTAAAATGCACTCCCAAGTCTCAAAACTCATTCAATTTGAGTGGTTCAAATTGTAAATGATTTGTTAAGTAATTTTACATAATCCTACATACTTGGTTTTACATTTTCAATCACAAAAGATTATGATGTGAAAATATGAAAGAGATGCCTAGTAAAATCGTAGAAATGCACAACTTGTATGTAAAAAGTAATCCAAGGTTGTATTATACATTAGATTTTAGTTGTGCAAGTTGATGGGGTTGTGGTTTATCATATTATACCTTTTCATGTGGTTAATTTTGCAATTGCAAGTTAAAAAATTGATGTTGTGTAGAAGAGGCAAAGTTTTCCTTGTAATTTGGAAGGTCCAAATTGTACTAAGTGACAAAATTAAAATGCACGCCCAAGCTTACATGTAGCTCCAAAAAATGTCTTATAAGTTGTAATATGTATTTATATATATTGTGATTTTTCCTATTTCATTTAAAGTGAAATTGAAGAACTGGTGAGGTTTCTTTTATGCACCTAGATTTTGGATTTCATGTAAATTTATAGGAAAAACTGCCCCAAAGTAAAATGCACACCCAGTCTCAATTTTGACACAAGTTGAGTTGGTCAACCTGTAGAATATGGTATTTGTGATTTCACACACGTCTATAACCTTATATCATCATTTTTATATAAAAACCCACCTAATGTGCATGAAGGATAAAAATCACCTTGTAAAACCAAATCGCCAAATTGTTAAAGTTGGCTTTATGAAACTACATTCCCAAAGTTGGATAAGCCTCCATAATCTAATATTTAATTTGTAAATTGATGATTACAATATTGTTAACATGTTTGTACAATTAGGAATACATTTACAGTCCAAAAAGGATGATTTATATGCACAAATATGCATGACCTTTTGATGAATCAGAGGATGGTGGGTTATGAAAGAAATCAAGGTCAATGAGCTCTAACCAACCAATGATACATATAAAATGGCATAAAACTTAACAACACATGACTAATCCATATAAGAAAACACCTTAAAGAGAGTAAATCATAGAAAATATAGAGTTTGTTCACCTCTAAATTGATTGATTCAAGTGGGAGAGTGTGTAATTTATCTTTTTACATCATGCATATATACCTTTGTTTATGCATTTAGAGAAATAAAACCCTTTTTTGTGCAAAAATACCAAAACTTGTCTTATAGAATGAAGAGTTCAATATTACAGGAAATATTACAAGTTACATGGTTGTAGAAAAGTTGTACATTTGACTTTACCTTTGTTTATACAATTGGAAACTTAAAACCCTTTGATGAGAAAAAAAAAATATTGTCTTGTAAGACAGAGGGAAAATTTTGTTTTGTTGTAAAGTTTTCCTTGGTGCAAAATGCACGCCAAGATACACTAAAATGCACTCCTAGGTCTCAAAACTCATTCAATTTGAGTGGTTCAAATTGTAAATGATTTGTTGAGACATTTTACATAAGCCTATATACTTGGTTTTTCATTTTCAATCACAAAAGACTCTATTGTGCAAAAATAGGCAAGAGATGTGTAGTAAAACCCTAGAAATGCACAACTTGTTTGTAAAAAGTAATCCAAGGTTGTATTATACCTTATATTTGAGTTGTGAAAGTTATTGGGGTTGTGGTTTATCATATTAGACATGTTCATATTGTTAATTTTGCAAGTGAAAGTTTAAAAAGGGTTTTTGTGCGAAAGAGACAAAGTTTTCCTTGTAATATGAAAGGTTGAATCTATACTAAGTGACCAAATAAGCTCAATAAATTGTTTTATAAGTTGAAATATGGAGTTAGATATATTGTGAATTTAACTATGTCATTTCAAATGAAATTGAAGAAATAGTGAGATTGCTTTATGCACCTATATTTGGGATTTCATGTAAATTTGAATGAAAAACTACCTCAAAATAAAACGATGCCCTAATGTCAAATTTGACCCAATTTGAGTGTTTCAACTTGCAGAAGGAGTAATTTGTGATTTCACACATGTCTGTAACCTTATATTGGCATTTTCAGACAAAAACCTACATGATGTGCTTAAAGGCTAAAAATTGTCTTGTAAAACCAAAGGGCCAAATTGTTAAAGTTGACTATATGGTACTGGATGCCCAAAGTTGGATAAGCCTCCATAATTTAAGATTTAAGTTATAAATTTGTGATCAGAATATTGTTAACATGTTTGTACAATTAGGAGTACATTTACACTCCAAAAATGATTATTTCTATACACAAAGATGCATCAACTTTTGATGAATCAGAGGATGGTGGGTTATAAGAGAAATCAAGGCCAATGGATTCTAACCAACCAATGATACATAGAAAATGGCATAAAATTTAACAATATATAGCTAACACATATATGAAAAGACTTTAAAGATAATATATCATAGAAAATATAGAGTTCGTTCACCTCCAAATTGATTGAACATTCAAGTTGGAGAGTGTGTAATTTATCTTTTGACATCCTGCATATATAGCTTTGTTTGTGCATTTATGAAATAAAGTCCTTCGTTGTGAAAAAATACCAAAATTTGTCTTATAGAATGAATAGGTCAATATTACAGAAAATATTATAAGTTATAGGGTTGTAGAAAAGGTGTACATCTGTCTATACCTTTGTTTCTGAAATTGGAAACTTAAAACCCTTTTTTGTGCAAAAAGACCAAAAATTTCCTTGTAGGACAAAGAGGACAATTTTTTTTTTTGCTGTAAATTTTGCCTTGGTGAAAATACACACTAGGATACACTAAAATGCACTCCCATGTCTCAAAACTCATTCAATTTGAGTGGCTCGAATTGTAAATGATTTGTTAAGTCATTTTACATAAGCTGATATACTTAGTTTTTCATTTGCAGTGATAAAATACTTTATTGTGCAAAAATAGGCAAGAGATGCCTAGTAAAACCCTAGAAATGCACAACTTGTTTGTAAAACATAAGCCAATGTTGTATTATACCTTAGATTTGAGTTGTGAAAGTAATTGGGGTGTGTTTTATCATATTAGACCTACTCATGTTGTTAATTTTTCAATTGTAAGTTTAAAAACGGTTGTTGTGCAAAAGAGGCAAAGTTTTCCTTGTAATATGGAAGGTCAAAATTATAATAAGTGACCAAATTAAAGTGCACACCCAAGCTTACCTGTAGCTCCATAAATTGTTTTATAAGTTGTAATATGGTGTTATATATATTATAAATTTAACTATGTCATTTAAAGTGAAATTGAGGAACTTGTGAGGTTGCTTTTATGCACCTAGATGTAGGTTTTCATATAAATTTCAAGGAAAAACAGCTTCAAAGTAAAATGTATGCTCTAGGATCAATTTTGACTCAAATTGAGTGGTTTAACTGTTAGAATGTGTAATTTTTTATTTCACACCTATTTATAGCCTTATATTGGCATTTTCAGACAAAAATATACTTGATGTGCATAAAGGCTAAAAAATTCCTTGTAAAACCAGAGGGCCAAATTGTTAAAGTTGGCTATATGAAATTGCACATGTAGCATACCCAGTCACCTAGGCTGGGCCATGCTACTCCTTAACATGTTCTGTGAATGCTCTGATACCATATTATAGCATACCCAGTCACCTAGGATGGGACATGCTACTCCTTAACACATTATGTTAATGCTCTGATACCATATTGTAAGCAATTCTACTTAAATTACTTTGACACAATTCTATCACTAATTAAAAACATATAGAGAAACTTTGCAATGCCTGACTATGTATATTTATTAACATATTTGTACACAATTCATAATAGAATTTATAAATTCAACATAACAACATAAAATCATGACAACAATTGTGTAAATCTAATTACAAATGTAATTTAACACACAATTAGCACTTATCTTTTGTAATAAAGACACCAACTGCATGCAGACCTTCCACGTTCCTCCCAGCCTTAGACCGCACTGTTCATAATTCTCAACAGTGGGTCACCCTGGATCTCGGGCCAAACTCCACTTGGGTAAGGGTTACCAACCAGGCTAACGTATCTCACTCTACAGGAACTCAGTCATAGATAGCTCACACCCACATGATACAATTGTAGGTAAGTTTGTTGCAGATGCCAATTTGCACTGACAAACTACAGTCTCTCATTCCCCACATTATTGTCCCACCTCAGGAAGTGTGCCCCTTCTCTACTCAATAGTCCCTCGATTTCCCCACTTCCCTTATAGGGCTTCAGCAATAGTCCGGACAGGAAGTCTTAGAGCCATGTTGCTGCATTTTGACACCTCGAGAAATAATTCATAGTAATTCTCTCACCTGGAGAGAATGAAATACTCCATGGGCCTAACAACTTGCCTCTTCAATCCAGCATTCCACGAACCTAAAAACCCACCTCTTCCATTTATCTCTCCAACTAAATCATACACAGGTTTCTACAATAGTATTCTGCATATTGTTCATAACAACCATCGGCTCATGGAAACATTAACGGAATCACTCTCGGAACAGTCGAGTCATGACTAAACAGTTTCCCCCGATGATAGAAAAATTGAGTTCCCCCCTGATTCGGTGCCCCCAATGGACTAAGTCCGCACCATTTTCCTGCATGTTCCCAACTCGACCCTTGTCAGGTTGAGAAATTCCTTCTGTCAACATCATGTCCCCCAACTTAACACTTGTCACGTTGAGACTGCTTTTAGCCACTTGTCCCCTCCCGGGGACTTAGGATATAATATTGTATCCTTACTCTACACTTTTTAAGAAATATTAATAAAACATTCCTTTTTGGATTTAAGACCCTTTAACCCAACCCCCTTGACCTCATCTAATGGAGTTTAATCCCCCCAAATGATTTTACATGGTCAGTCTACCATAGGGATGTATATATTTTTTTTATTAATTTTGTGTGATTACATTTACAATTCGCAGTATGTTGTACTAGTCTTTTTCATCCAGACTCACTGGCCTGAAATTACACAGTGCGCGCACTAAAACCAATGCGCATGGAACTTTTGATCTGCGCACATTCTTTCCTCAATGCGTTGACCTCGCACCCTTTCACAGGTGCACATTACATCATGAGTTATATACAAAAGGATTCATAGACTCTCAAAACCTACACACTAAGACAGTGCACATTGAATGCAGGGTTGTGTACCTATTCCTTCAGTGCTAATATCTATGTGTGTTGCATTCATTGAATTGTTTCACTTTCAGTGAGCCATTCTATTATACTTACACTGATGCACGCCAAGCATTAAGTTGTGCACTGTATCATTTTACATCTGCACACACTCTTTTTATGTGAGTTCCTCATGCACTTAACTTAATACGTGCAAAACCAAACCCAAAGACTTGTTACTTCAACTCACCATCTTATAAGTAAAGTATAGTTACATTGATATTTACATATGGGGATTGGCCTAGGGGTAGTACAATCCCCTCCCCCTTATTTATGCATTGTCCTCAGTGCAGTATATTCACATGAACATTCAAAATTTCAAAAAGATGTGAGTATTATGCCCGCATAGCATCCCCAGGACCGTACCAGGCCCATTGGACCTTTACTAGCCCTATGGCTCGATTCCAGAGCTTCTTGATCTTCTGATCAAATATGAGCATCGTATGCACTTGAAAACTACCTTCTTGCTCCACTTGAATCACATTCCAATCAATAACATGATTAGTATCAAGTATATATCTTTTAAGCAAGGATACATGGAATACATTATGAATATGCATTGATGATGGTAAGGCAAGCATGTATTCCACAGGCCCAATCCTTTCCAGGATTTCAAATGGCCCACAAAATCGCGCTGCCAACTTTGAACAATTTCCCAACTTAAGGGAGATTTTGTTGGATTTTACTTTCAGGAACACATGATCACCCACATTAAATTCCCTGTGAGTTATGCCCTTATCAGCATAAATTTTCTTCCTTTCCTGCGCAACCTTTAAATTATGCTTAATTTTCACCATCTACTCTTCCATTTCCCTGAGTAGTTCTAGCCCAACTACTGTGCGTTCTATTGGGTTGTCCCAGCTGACTAGTGTGTTGCATTTCCTACCATAGAGTGCCTCAAATGGGATCATATTCAAGGATGCTTGGTACCCATTGTTGTAGGAAAACTCTACCAAGTGTAGTTACTCCTCCCATTTGGATAGTTCATCCATGACATACATCCTTAACATGTCTTCAATTGTTTGATTCACTCTTTCTATCTATCCATCTGACTCTAGATTATAAGTTGTGCTAAAATGCAAATTTGTTCCAAATCCATTAAACAATCCTTGCCAGAATTTTGAAGGAAACTTTGGATCTTTGTCAGACACAATTGTCTTGGGCATTCCATGCATTCAAGTTATTTCTCTCAGATAGATATCAACTATATTAGTTGCTTTGTTAGTAAGTTTTACTGGAATAAAATGGGCAGGTTTGGTAAGCTTGTCCACCACCACCATGATGGAATCATGCTTCTCGCTAGTTCTGGGTAGCTTAGTGATGAAATCCATTGTTACCACTTCCCACTTCCACTCAGGAATGGGTAATGGTTGTAACAGTCTAGTTGGATGTCTATGCTCAACCTCAACTTTTTGACATTCCCAACACTTAGCAATAAACTCATCAATTTATTTCTTCATGTCTGGCCAATGATATTGGCTCTTGATAGTTGCAATAGTTTTCTGGTACCCTGGGTTTCCAGCATAAGCTACATTATGCATTTCTCCCAATATCAGATTTTTCAATTCTATAGAATAGGTACATAGATCCTTCCTTTGTATCTGATAATTTCATCACCTTCTAGCTTATAGTCTCCAAGTTTATGTTGTAAGTTTCCTTGCTGAAATGTTTCCCTTAACTCTATGTATTTCTTATCTGATTTTGCAGCTTCTAGAATTTTATCTTTCAAATCTGATTGACACATGCTAATGGTTGTAGCATGCATTTCATGCACCCTCCTACTGAGTGAATCAACCACTTTGTTTTCGTTTCCTCTCATATGTTGTATATCAAAATCATACTCACTGATAAATTCTAACCATCTGCTTTTCCTGGCATTCAGATTTGATTCATCAAACAAATATTTCATACCACTATGGTCTGT
The DNA here is from genome assembly GCA_010110895.2 of Picea sitchensis. Lineage (NCBI taxonomy): Eukaryota > Viridiplantae > Streptophyta > Pinopsida > Pinales > Pinaceae > Picea > Picea sitchensis. The sequence continues at coordinate 222,080 of SNQJ01S0016575.1, read as the reverse complement.
CCTTAATTTAAATATTTTCCCCATGAGGTAGTGTGTCCATATCTTCAAGGCATGCACTATGGATGCCAACTCCAAATCATGAGTTGCATAGTGTCTTTCATGCTCCTTCAGCTTCCTTGATTCATAGCACACAACATAACCATTTTGACTAAGGACTCCACCAAGTCCCTCATTACATGCATTAGTGCATACTATTAATATTCATTTGGATAAAAAATCCTCAGTATTGGAGCTCTTGTTAGTAATTGCTTCAAGTGTTGGAAACTTCTTTCACAATCTAATGTCCACTCAAACTTAACACCTTTATTCTTCAAATAAGTAATTGGGTGTGCAATTATTGAGAATCCCTCAATGAAACTTATGTAGTAACCTGCAAGACCCATGAATGATCTTACTTCAGATACATTCCTTGGTGTTGACCATCCTTCAATGGATCTTATCTTTTCTGGATTTACTACTATCCCAACCTTGGAGATGATATGGCCCAAATAATGTATTTTCTTCTGGTAAAATGAGCACTTGCTCAATTTGGCATACAATTCATGCTCCCTTAAAAACTATAACACCATTCTCAAGTGTTTCTCATGTTCTTCTTCAGACTTAGAATATATCAAAATGTCATCCAAAAATACTATGACAAACTTGTCCAAGTAATTTATGAATACACTATTCATGAGACACATGAAGATAGTTGGTGCATTTGTTAACCCAAATGGTATCACTGTGAACTCATAATGGTCGTACCTTGTTCTGAAAGTAGTCTTGTTGATGTATTCTTCTTTAATTCTTACCTGATGGTAGCCTGATCTGAGATCAATCTTTGAGAACACTTTTTCATTTTGCAACTGGTCAAAAAGATCAGCTATCCTTGGCAAAGGATACTTGTTCTTCATAGTTACTTTGTTCAACTTCCTTAAATCTATGCAAAGTCTCAAGGTTCCATATTTTTTCTTTACAAACAAAACAGGAGCACCCCAAGGTAACACACTTGGGCATATGTACCCCTTCTTCAGAAGCTCTTCAAGCTGCATTTTTAATTCCTTCAATTCAGGCATACTCATCCTGTAAGAAGTCTTAGATACTAGAGATGTTTCGGGCATCAGATTGATAGAGAATTCAATATCTCTTTTAGGTGGAAATCTTGGGATATCCCTGAATACATATTCAAACTCTTTCAGGACTGTGCATTCTTCAATGTCTGACACCTTTTCCTTAGGTATCTCTTCCATTTGTGAGGAAAATATTTGACACCCTTTTCTGTAACTTTTCTTCAGTTGCAAGGCTAAAATTTCTTGGACAATTGCTTCTCTATGAATCCCTTGTATTGTCCTTAAGTTTCCTTCCTCGTCCAAGAAAGTAAATTCTTTGTTATAAAATTCCATGGTAGCATGGTGTTGGTCCAACCAATCCATACCAATTAGGCATTCATAGGATCCTACTAGTATAATGTTTAGATCTGTGTTGGTGTGCAGTCCATTCATGTCCATTGGACAAGCCTTGACCATATCAATAATCTTTCTTTTATCTCTTGTAGCTAGTTGTACCATCCAAGGTTTTCCAAGTTTGCTTCTTGGCAATTGAAACCTTTCCACCATCTTAGGATATAGATAGATATGACTAGATCCTTAATCAATCAAAATAGCAATGGGTTGGTTATTGATCTTACCTTCTACTTCAATCATATGCGACTAAAATTTATCTTTCTTGTTATCCAAGGCTACATAGATCTTAGGTACACTTCTGCCTATGTCCTCCACTGTTTCACCTTGCTGCGTGTTGTGAGAAGTCTTCACTCTTTCACTCATGTGTGTGCAATCTCTGTAGATGTGATATCCCTTACAACCCCAAAATTAAATATATTGTTGCATTGGTCTTTGCCCCAATGGATCTATCGTTATGGATTCTTTAATAGTCGGTTGTTCTTGATAGTTATTTATGAAGAAAGGTCGATTAGTCCCCTTCTTCCTCAGTTCCATATTACTTTTTCTCTTGTCTTTCCAAGTTTTCTGGTAATATTCTTTCCCTTTTTATTGATCATAAAGGCACTTAGCCCTTCTTATAGTTTCCTCCAATGTCTTGGGATCATCACACTATATTTTGTCACTGATGAAATGTGGCAGCCCATTCAAATATCTCTGAATTTTAACTTTCTCATCTTTGATGAAGGAAACATATTTCAGTAGTTCTAGAAACCTT
>SNQJ01S0016575.1:188910-202699 GCA_010110895.2 Picea sitchensis | reverse complement strand
GTCACATCTCTTCTCAGAGATAAGCTGCCACCATTCTAGTGAGTCTTTCACTCTGTATTTTTACAGTCTCTGTACATTTCTTTCATTAATAGAAATCGTGTATTACTGTATATCTGTGTTTATGGTTGCATATCTGATACATTTCTGTTATATTATTGAATATTTGCGATATCTCTGTGCATTTCCTTATTATATCTCCGCTCTCATTTCGTGCCGAAAATAATCCGGATCAATACCTATCCAAGGAGAGACCTACCCCACCTATGCATCCAAGGAGGGATTGAACCCACAATGTATTTGGTATGTAGCCTCGTTGCTAATGTAGATATAGAATGCAGTTCTTATAGTTATTTGTTCATTATTAAATGGTTTACAATGGATCTATTTGATTTCCATTAAATGTATAAGGGGGAATAAAAATAATTTAGCTATGGTTATGGTTTTGTGCTTGATACCCTCTATACTACATCTATTTTCCACATATTTTACGCACAATAGACAACAAACAGGACTTTAAAATAATTTTTGAGGAATGAGTGTCTTGTCAAAGAAGTTGGGTTTCTATTATGTTTATGACCCACCAATGGTATACTCTATTTGTTTCCTTCATATAAAGACAAATTTGAGGCCTATATTAGTCTCGTGTTCCCTCTGCATACAACAAAGTATTATATACTCATGTCTTCGAAAGGATTCATAGTTGTTGTAACTTGGAATTTATCTTCCTTTTTGCAGGATTTATCAACCTTTAATTCCCTTGTTACCTTTGATTTTTCATATTAGAAGGGGATAATTTAAAATTTTAACAAAAAATATATCGAATGAATAACTTTACGACCAAAAGCATTACTCAGAAACATAAAATGTATAGGCACGACTGCTAAAAAAAAGTAAGTAGTAGCACCTAAATCTAACGATCGATATTAAATATAATCGATGGATAAGAGAGCTCTCAGGATTCAGAAAAGCATGAGTATTAATAGAGTTAAAACCATCGATTCCACAAAACACTAGACAAGTACGTGGAATTATATAATTGATGTCAGAACAAAAAGTTAAATCCCAAAAACTAGTTATAAACATCCCAAAACCACTTGTGGGTTTGATGTCACATCACTTCCCGCCATTATATTTTGGTAGTCAAGAACATTAAATAGGCCAGTACTCATAAGATTTCTAATCAAATTATCTTTTAACACATGGTTTTATATATTATAGTTTAATTATATTCTTTAATATAGACACGTAATTGATATTTTTGTAATAAGCGCCAACTTCCCTTTGAGGAAAAAGAACCTTATAATGAACATGTTAGTAACGAAAAAGAGCATTGCAGAGTACATACAATGCAATTGAAAGTTTCTCAAATCCTAAAGGTACTTTCAGACATCTTTATTTCTCTCTGAAAGAAAATTGAAATACAAAAAGGGGGTTAAACTAGGATAGGAAGTTAAAATATGGCACCTAGAAAACGATTGAAGGATGTTTAACAACCCAATTCAAAAAAAAATTCCTTCAAACATTTTATTAACAAAAATAGGGATGTAGTTGAGACTTATTTAGTTGATAAAACTTCTAAGGAACCACGTAGCCAATCCCTTTATGATTTCATAGAAATACAGATGAGCTCCAAATTTGGGAATCTGGTCTTGTACAGGGTATCATACCATATACTTTCTATTTCCCAGAATTTGTTAAGATGTGTGTTGAGTGTTATGATTCTCAAAATCATATTGTAAAAGAGAAAAGTGTCCAACCTAAACTCTTTTCTATTTTGCAACTGGATTTTTCTGAAATTCTATCATTACCAGTAGGTCAGGACAAAATTGATGAAGAGGGATTGGAAAATGAATTTAATTCCTTGCAAATGGAACATAATAAATTCTTTGTTACAAGGTTATTACCAAAAATAAAAGATACACCAAACCTAATTTTTTTGTTAGATACATCCTTATTCAAACAATTAGTGAAATACATAACCTAAATGGTGTGCATATTGTTGGGATATGAAAATGATAGTCTTGTGTATGAAACAATTCTAGGGTTTGTTTATAAGTTAATGCAACCATTCAGGTTCAACTATGTTGTTTTTTTATTTGATATAGTTCATGAGAAACTGATTCAATTTTAAAAGATGAAAAGTTTTAGGAATCAATATTATTTAGTTTATCTCCTTCTTCATTATCAATCAACTTGATTCCAACACCTCATGCTAAAAAAGGAAGACCAAGAAGGAATGTCACTCCTAGTATTTGAATGGACTCAGGTTATAAACTGCCAAAGTCTTAAAAATGGTTTTAATAATCTTGTTGATGACTTTATGATAGTGATAGTGGTTTACACTTTGTTCTTCAGTGAAGTTCCACCTAGACTTCCTCTTGAATGTAAACATAATCTACATATTAGTCATCAATTAAATTTTTGTGATTGGTATATTTCACAAGATCATACAGTATTGAGGATTTATGGTTCATAATTAAATCCTTATAAGATTCCATTCTATCTAAATCCAATATTTTTTTCTTTGGAATATATTAGGAAGAGACTAAATTTTGATTATGTACATTTTGTTTCTAAGAACAAAAAGACAGCATTTTCACTACCATCAGAGATTGAAACATTCATTGTTAAACCAAGAAGTTCGTTTACCATTGTAGAAAATTTGATGAAAAAAAATTTGTTTGAAGAAGATGTATTTTGGCAATATGATCCTTTAAAAGTGATATCTAACATGAAAATTTCAATTGAAATAGCATCATATACTCACTAGGTAGATGAAGAAAAATAAAGGTTAGATAACAAATTTTCTTGGATAGAGGTACTATTAGTATAAGATTCAACCTTGTCATCGATATGAAAATTGTTTAGGTTTTGAAGTCATGTTTGGATGAGTTAAGGACAAAGGGGGAAACACTCATGGCCATTAAACAAAGAAGGATGTTTCAATTTCGTGCAAAAGGGAAAAAATGGATAAATTCAAGGTATTGAGAGATTAAATTATTCAAAGGAACTTATCAAAACAAAGAAACATGGTCTCCAACACCCCATAACTCCTATATTGCACTAACCAAGAAGTTTACCATGAGACCATACGCCGAGACCGAGCACTGACAAATCTATGGGACCCTATCATCAAACGACTATAAGCGAACCAAATCAACGACTTGCAACCAATCTCATTCTATGAACATGCATACAAGTTAACAATCCCAAACAATGCGACGATGGTTTCAAATGGACATGTGACACTTGATGAATAGAGTCACGTGACAAGGGAATGGAAGAGGAAACCATCATCATTGGGGTGCGACAACGGTTTTGTGGTTTCATGAAACCACTAGTCAGTTTCAATGCAAATCACACATGGTCGCAGACTTAGCAACGCATGAATATGGCACATCACTCTGACTAATCACTCCACCATAGACACCTAGATGGGCCAAGGATAGAGTGGTATGCCAACAAGGCACTCACAAGGACAAATCTACACTACCACCTAGATGACAGTGACCCACCGAAGATACAAAACAACACCCCAAGCCCAATGACACACAACTTGCTCCTCTGCCACATAGATTCCATCATGGACCAGCACGAGGCTTCCATGTGTCCATGGACCATGTTAACCTCAACAATGATATCATTCAAAATTTTGCACCCTCCCCAAAATTTTCAAAAGATTGAACCAAAGAGAAAAAGACGCATGGCCTCAACTCACGTAAAAGGGGTTTTTAACATGTTGTGAACTACATTGTGAAGCCGACTTGCCAAATAAACTAAGGGATTATATAACCCTATAACAAGACATGTGGCCCCATGTATGGATATAATTTCTAATCATAAAACCGTTAGGTACAACCGATGAAGGATTAGGATCAAGCGACACATGTATACAAGAGCAATTTTTTGATCATAAAGTACCACTCATGTGTGTAAAAATCACTTCCCCCACTAATGAACTCCCCGAATACGTGTCAAGGCATTATAAGAAATCCCCAACAAAATAAAAAACTAATCTGTGAGTAGTTCAACTTCTGAAAGTGAATTTCTCTGATTCTAGGTGTAAAAAAAGATGGCCCACCTGCAAGGTTTCTCTGCTCATGATAGACCAATCAGCCATCCTAGCTACATATGTGTGAGAGGTTTCTTCTCGCATTTCTAAGGAATGGAAGGTCCCTCTATGCTCACACTGACTCAAGCATAAGATGAGTGGGACATCCTATAGTCCATCCTAAGGTGCAATTGCACTATTTTACCAACACCTAATTGAAGCTTGAGGCAGAGGACTCAGGGGGTGGTTGATTGTGTTCTACATCATTGAGTGGTCATGGCTAAGAGGAACTAGTTAGGCCTTCTTATATCCAGTTGGGGAACTCAAGTGATCAAACGTTGAACATGTCTAATGCAACAGTCATACTCAATTGAGTCACTTAGGATAATCCATACATAATATCAATTGGGTAAAAGAAGCTTTCCTCACGACAACTCAACAGGTTTTCACTCTAGTGGTAACAACAATTTTTACCTAGTAAAAATCATTTAGAAAACTAGAGGCGGTATCAAGAACTGAAAAGATGTATCAAAATCAAGAAGTAGTATTGGATCAAATGAATGGTTTTCTCATAATTAAGGCACCTATAAAAAGGGGAAAAGGAACTCATTTTTAGGGTCGACACTTTGAGGAATTAAAGAGTGTCTTATGATCAATTTTTTTTTTATCAAATAGACCTCAAGCACAGATAGATGGTGAAAGCAGTAGGCCTCAAGAGGTTCATTCCCTATGTTATGTTTCAGTCTTTAATTTTTCTTCTTTTGTGTTTTTCTTCTAGTAAATCCACCTTTCCCATTTTGTTTTCTTGTATAAGATTTGATCAATAAAAGCTCAAGCAACAGATTAAGGATCATATTCATTGTGACTGTATGATGTTTTTTCATGGCATATAAGTGATTTGTTCTTAATAATGACCAGTTCTTGTCATTTATTTATACATTTAAATTATGTACAAAGGGTACATCCATGTATTTAAATGTATGAAAATGTATAACTATTTTAAATCATGTTTTCATGGATATGTATACATTTGTAATAATTTTTTAATTCTTAATTTCTCAACACATTGTTCTCCTTTTAAATAAACTACAATATTCATTCTCAGAAGTTCCTTGTATTTTAATTTATTTTTATTCTAATTCACCCATTAACTCATAATGAATTATTAAATGTTTGAAACACTCGTGGACACATGCATCTTGAGGTTGAGAGTTTAAATCATCTGAGATAATATTGTTTGAGGGCCAAGAGAGAGAGAGTGTGAGAGAGATCCAAGAAAATTTTCACATTATTTTTTTTATTTCTCATATCAATTTAAGACTAGTTATGAGTTTTATCCCCAGGGGTCCCTCAAGATCGTTTTAATATCATCCTAGAACTTCTCGAGGAACAACATTCGAAATGCCACCATTTTCTAGGAAAGAAATCTGAATCTATTTTTCACTGGGATACGACATTATGATTTCTAATCCTTTATGGTGAAAAAGACTCAGACACCTGGATATTAATATTTCACCCAACAAATCCAGAGAAGGAAACTTGGCATCCACTAGAAGATATAATAGAATCAACCCTAATCCTTCTCAGATTCCATTGCACTAAGATCTAGAGAAAATTGTGACCTGGAGAAATATTAGAGAATGTCATATCTCTTCTTCCTTAGGTAACCCTTGTACAGAAATATCTCCTTATACTGTTCATAAAAGTAATGAATCTATATATCTAATAGATATACCCTAATTATATTTACACTCTACTTCAAAGTTCCCTCAAAGACCTCTGATAGATATGCATAATTCTCAGTTATAATTCCCTCAAGATGGAAGTTCCTCCTTTAGATATTTCTTGAAGGACCCTATTACCCCTCTTTCCTTTGAAACCAACAATCTCATCCTACAAAATATCATGGCTGGTTTGGGAAGATGAAGATGTGGGGAAAATCAACCTCCACCTCCACCACCTTTAAATCCTTGGGTTGTTTCTAGATATGGCCCTATGAATTTTCCCTAAAGTTTCATGACATCCACAAGAATTACCGGATGATTCTACCTAAATATGATGGGGAGAAAACTATTTATGTTGAAGAACACATAAGCATTTTTCAAAACTTCACTAATAACCTATTTGTGGAGAAAGATGATGTATTCATGAGCCTATTTGTCAAAAAATTAGAGGGAGACGTCAAAAAATGGTTTAGGGAGTTACATGTTGCCTCCATTGGTACATGGGATGCCCTAGAATCCACATTTATGAGACAATGGGGTGAAAAGAGAGAAAACCTATATCACCTAACATAACTTGGTTCACTAAAAAGGAGAGCTAATGAAGTTGTTGTTGTCTTCAACAAGATTTATAAGAAAATTCCCGGATATATAAAACCTTCACAACCGATAGTAAAAGTTACACATGTTGGAACATTCGATGTTGATTTTTACATGGTGTTGAGGGAAAGAAGATCCCCAACCTTACTTTTCATGGAATATGATGCAATAGACATCGAAGGAAACATGATCACATCTATAAAAATGAAACAAAATATGGATCGAGTAGATAAGAAGAAAGTTAGAGAAGACTTTGGCACCTCTGATACAAATAAATATTCCCAAGAGGCAAGGATTGAAGAAATTTTTGGATTGATAAGGAACTTATCAAACAATATGTCTAGATTCAAGATTAAGAATAGCAATGCAAACAAATCTCCTCAAGAGGGAGGTGTGAGAAATTATAATCATTTCAGAAGACCTTTCAATCCACGATTAATGAGAAGAGAAATAATGAGTGAAGAACAACCCATCCAACACCTTTTGAAAACCAACAATAATAATAACCTTGTTGAAGAAGTGATGGATAGGAAATATATTGAATACCTAGATGAAGTCCTCCTGCTCTAGGATGGAAATGATTCTATCCACCTAACCCAGAATGTCTATGAAAACTCATTGAATCATAGGAAGTAGATCCTTAAAAATGAGTTGAGATGAGAGGATTTTTCCTTAGTTCAATACAAGATGTTTGTTGATGAATTACAAGATAAGATGAAAAAGAAGTATGATATTATGCCTAGGTATAAAATAACTACATCAGACATTTTTCATTAGCCTAAGAATTCCACCCCCAAGTAATCCTAAATATATTTAACCAWAGAAGTTTCAGATGTTACAAAAGTGATTGAGGTTTTAGAACATTTGAAAGGGGAAAAGGAAACCAAAGAAGMTGATAAATCAATTCCCTCTTTCAATATTGAGAATGAACTATCAAGGATCAAAAWCCTTGTACCTTTGGTTGAATTGGCCAAGAATCCTTCATATCACAAACAAATTGAGAAATTCATRCAGGGAGACARGGGCCACAATCCACCTTATACTTTAAATGTTCAAAACGAGTGTCCCACCATTGTATTTGGACTCCACATAGATGAGAAGGAAGAATATGTTGCACCCTTTTATGTGACATTAAATATTCATGATAAGATGTTGCACAATTGCATGCTAGACTTTGAAGCCTCATGCAACCTTGTGACCAAATTAGTTATTGAAAAGTTGGGATTAGAGATAACTAGGCCATATCATGACATATATTCCTTTGATTCCAGAAAGGTGAAGTGTGATGGCCTAATCAAAGACGATGCTCATCAACTCAACTACCTGTCAAAAGAATCATGATGGATGTAGTAATGGTCAACGTTCCTACAAATTATGTCATGTTGTTTTCCAGAACATGGGAAAGAAAACTAGGAGGCACTATGCAGCTAGATATGACATACACCATGGTACTAGATTTTGGAGGGGAAAACAGGAGGTTGTACAGGGAGACAAAATTTTCTTATGTGGTCAATGATCAGAATAACCACAGGAACCACCCCATTTATGTTGTTGATGAAGACCTAGGCTATTGTATCTTTTCATTGAATGAAGAGTATAGTGAAGCCCCTATTTATGAAGATTCTCTTTTGAGCCCTACTACAAAGGTGGATGGTGTATGGAAGATGTATTTTGATGGGGCATATTCAAAAGAAGGGGTGGGAGATAGTGTAGTGACAATTTCTCCCACTAAGCAAGAAATTCCTTTGTCTTAAAAGCTAGAGTTTGAAGCTACCAATAATGTAAATGAATATGAGGCCCCTAATTTTAGGCTTGGAGGTTGCAAGAAAAATGCAAATTACCAAGTTGGTGGTGTTTGGAGATTCAGAGTTAGTGGTGCAACAAATCGAAGGATTATATCAAACAAGGCATCCAACAATGAGGTCAAACAGAAATTGTTGAAATTCTTACTCTGACACTTAAGTATATTGTTATATAGTGATTTCCTTAATACAAATCAGATTAGCAGCTCACAAAAAAAAAGACACTAATGGAATATTCAATTCAAAAAAGATAGTGGAAGAAATACTAGAAACCAAATGATGCACACATAAACACCAATATTTTTGAGTAGGTACCCCTGAAAAAACCCCGGAGATAAAACCAATGCTAAGATGATTTTATTATGATAAAATCAGAGCTCCCTTAACATGGATAATGGCCCATTGAGATAAATGCAACTGCTAACAAACCTAGAAAAGTATGCTATTTTGTACAACTCAGATTTGGAACTCTTTTTTAGGTGTATGTGCCTTTCCTTAAGTAAACCCACATATATGCACCTATCTCCAGCATCGCCTACATGCATGACCTCGAGGACTATATGGAAAACTTTGAATGGATTGACCCTTTCTTGATGCTTCGCTATACTGAAACCCACTTATGGTTGCCTATGTTCTCTCATCTCCTTGAATTGATATCTAGATGGAATTCCTTCTCCACCTATTCAATACCTCCTTGAATCATAGTCCTTCATGATCTGAGATCTAAGAAAAAGTCCTTCAATGTTGTAACGAATATCAAGTGTCTTCCTCCTTCACCCTAGACTTCCTTTTATAACCTTGAGTTATAACCTAACCCTAATATCAAAAGTGCTTAACAACTAAGATTACTTCTCACATCACTTGAGATCAATGGTTAATATTAAATGATAATTAATTTTAGCATTCCCTTAAATAACTCAACTAATTAATAAAATAAATTTACTTTAATAATTCATTTAATTAAAGTAATTTCTTAATCTAGAAGGATTTGGATGATTTCCACATGTATCGACACTTAGAGTTGTGCTAAAATACATGTCTGAAGCTACAAACATCAACACTCCCTCTTAGCGAGGAAGGTATCACTATAAGATCCACCTAGAACTGGTTCGCCCTCCGACCTTGGCACAATGCAACACACATCATCATGCACATTGGCACCCCTCCAAACTTGTTGGTCAGCTACTCCCTAAACAATAGAAGTCTCATAATCGATTACACTACATATAAATGCCACGAAGTTTGGAAGCTTTTTCAAAGGCATACTCTCCCTTAATGTGCTCCAAGAATCCTCCTTCTCATGAGAATCCATAAATGCCATAGCATACCAACTTGGTCTCCTGATAGGACTGGAAGTGGATAAATCCCTCTTCTCATTTGAAGGTTAACTCCCCACACCGGAAGTCTCTGAACACTCTATTCCCTTTGAATCCTCCTACTCCTTTTCCTTTATCACTGACATTGATTCATGATCCAAGATCCACTTTAGTCCTCCTACAAAATTTCCCTACAATTTGTATAGCATTCCCTCTTTGAAAGCAATGCTCACTACTATGTCAGGGAGAGCTCCCTATGAACATATGAGTACTTTCCATCTCTCAAAAGTAATGGAAAAACCATTTTCCTCCAAAAATGAAATTGAGAGCAAGTTCTTCTTCAATTCTGGTACACACACCACATCTTCCACCTCTAGAAAACCTCCCAACTTGAGTTGGAACCTGACTGTTTGAACTCCTTCTACACCACACTTGGCATGAGTGCTAAGCTCCACATGTAGATATGAGTCTACCTCTAACAAACTGGTGAAAAATTCATGTGTCCCTGTCATATGACGAGAATCGCCACTTTGCAAGTACCACACACTCCTTGAATTGGTTCTAGTAGAGAGGCGAGAGAACATTGAGAATTCCTTCTCAAACTTTGTTGCAAAATCATATAGATGTGTCTCCATTGATGTCGTTGGTTGCATCTTCCCTTTCCCCTTATTCTACAGACAATATGATGCATAGTGCACATACGTTTGGCACACAAATCACTTGATTTTACTCAAGTGCTTGTTACCTAGCTGTGAGTTTGACTCCTCATTGTTACCCTTAGAACCCTTTCCTTTTTCCTTTCTTGTATTATTGACAAGGTCTAGGTTCTCATCTTCTTCGTCTACCTGCTTTCCCACTTTAGACTCCTCCCAAGTCTCTTCTTGGATGCAATAATCCCAAAGCCTCTACCAATCTAGGAGATTTTCCTGAGCAAAGAATCCCTTTAGAAATGGTTCCCGAGACTTTGGAAGACCATTAAATGCCAAATTCATGATCTTTATGTACTATGTTTTATATCCTATGGCTGGAAGTTGATCATGCACTTCTGTTATCCTCATGAAATAGCTGGTAACATTGTCAGATATATACATGTGCATCGATATGAGTTTATTTATGAACACCATATTCCTATTCATTTTATTGCTCTAGAATTATCCTACCATTGCATCAAACATATATTTTTCCATCTTCTTATTGGATAGGTGAGGGATTAGATGATCCTTCATTGAATCCAAGATAACCCTCTCTGCTTTGATCTCCTTCTTTTTTTGAGCTTCCAAATATTTTCGATATTCTGGTGGAACAATTGCTTTTTCCATTAACTCCCAAAGATCATAATCCTTAAAGGACAAAGTCACTCTTATTTTCCAAGGTCATAATACTTCATTGTAGCTTCCCTTGACACATTCAGTAATATTGAATTTGGGAGACACTATTGGATTGTGCTCTTCGCCTTCCAATCCAACTTTTTCTAGTATTCTATTGACATTCTTGTAGGTCCAATACATGGATCCACAATGATCTAATGATATTTTTCCACCAATAGATATTCCATATTGAGATTCCAATGCTCAAAACTTTTCCCATCAAATTTATCAATCTTTATTTTCGAATTTCTCTCCGGTTTTTTTAACCTGAAGAATTAATACTGCAGATCTCTAACTATAAAAAGGTTAATCGTAGACCTGAGACAAAACCCTTAGCCACAAAGGCATCCCCCTAAATCTAATAATTGTTATGATACCAAATGTATATTTTAACCTTGTACAATTAACTACTGCAAATATATTCTTAATAAAAGAGAAAATATATAACGGCACACACACACATTACACGGATATTTTACCCTAGAAACCCAAACAAAGAAAACCAACAACCTGTTTAGAGCTGCACCTCTAATATTTTAGTCATCATCTTCCTTAATTGTTTACAATATATATATATATATGATCTTGTGGCATCCAAACCCCTAATCTATTGACACAAATTAGTCAACAACCCTAATTCCTCAATTGGAATTAGAAAACCATCAACGAAACCCATGTGCCAAAAAAACACCATTTTTTTCCTATGGGCTCCCCCTCCCGCTCTCATATAAATCTATAGTACATGGGACCAATCTTGAAAATAATATAAACATACCCAACATGGACCACTAGGTATCACACAGAATGACATAGGATATTCTATATGCACATGTCTCTATCAGTTGTATGGTGGATGAAAAAGATCTCGAGAAGGACCAGACTGAGATTGATGATGGAGAGGTTGATATCCCTGATGAATGAAGGAATAATACACATTTAGACCTAAGGGTTGTTGAGATATTCAAGTTTCCCGTGAATGTCCACCACACCAACTACATTGTATATATTTTTCCCAGGAAAGGACTACTAGAAAGTTCATCATCGAGCTAACAATGAAGAAAGTTCATTGGTTCGAGGACAATCCAACTAATATTCTTGGGGGCCTGTTGGCACCAAGGTTTTTGCAAGAATATGCATGTGCCACAAGTTATGCACAACACGTGTGCCAAATGTTTTGTACGACACAACGCCAAGATTCAGTGTCTGTGCCAACCAGTTTCTACTACACATGCCAACATGTTTTCTACTACACGCAAGGTCTTGTATAAACATCACATGCATATCAAATCCTCGAAGATCATAGTAATTATTGAAACTTCTTTTGTAACTTACCGATTGGTCATGGGTGAGGTTGTTGGTGAGCTGGAAAGTTTTTTTTGATTTCCACACTCTTGTAGAGATATAAGGAATGCATGAAAACATGTAAGTGTATATATTTTCAATAGTCTAGTTGTGGTTGGTTGATTGTAACCTTGTAGTTCAGTTTTTAGCTTGATTGTAATTGCAGAGCTAAGAATGGAATAGGAGAGAAAAAGTAGATCGAGATATGAATCTTTGATCTCAAGTTTAAGCTTAATGGTTCTCTATGTAGGCTATGGCACTCCATGTATTTGAATGTTTCACTATGATTAATGAAAGAAGGCATGAGACTCGAGTTCATCCTTGCTTTCATGTACTCCTTTATGAATGTATGATGTTATAGATGTTATATTGTACATTACATAGATGAATATTGATATGAATAAGTAGTGTGTAATGTGCAACTCTTAGTTAACTATTTCCCATCTATATTACTATGTCATGCTATGCACAAACATTCAGTCTCTATGATTCTCATATGCATCTCGAGTGAGGCCTTCTTCATTCCTTGAATATTGAATATGCCGATGCAAATGGGGTATTTGTTGGTGAAGCCTTTTGAACCCCAAGCTTGTAACTCCAAACCAACAATCCTACCCAATCCAAAACACCAACACAACCAAGAAGTAACATCTCCAAGCAAAGAAAGAGAGTATGTAC
The DNA here is from genome assembly GCA_010110895.2 of Picea sitchensis. Lineage (NCBI taxonomy): Eukaryota > Viridiplantae > Streptophyta > Pinopsida > Pinales > Pinaceae > Picea > Picea sitchensis. Next base: position 189,823 of record SNQJ01S0016575.1, on the reverse strand, counting down.
CCACAATCCATCAAAACATCTCCAAGGGACCAACAACAAACTCAATCAATGTGATGAAAATCACAATGTAGAACCTCATACAATATGAGGTATAACACTACTTAGAGTCTTTGAAATATGAATTAAATAGGGAAAATCATTCTTCATTTATACTTATGGGGAATTTAAGGTATCAATTAAATACGGATAATCATTCTCTTTTTCTATTTATAGTGCATTTAAAGTATCAACTAAATAGAGAACCATTTGTGTCATTTGTTCATGTAATTTACTAGTTTTCGATGCTTTAAAGTATTGAGAATTTTTTTATTAACTAAAAATAAGCATTATATTGTAATTTTTAATACTTTGAAATTCTTATGAATTGGACCAATTGTTGGCCCTCGACCAAGTTTTGGAGAACCTTGGTCGTGTTTGACCACTTTTTGGAATTTGACGTGCTAGTTGAAGACAAAGCACCTAGGCGAAGCGGAGATCGCGGGATCTTGCCCCCTTTTTACGGGATTTTTTGGGATTAGGGTTTATGTAACAGGTATGGGATGTCGGCCCATGGGTTTACCCATGTTTAGGCCCCATTTTTAATGTATAAATAGATATCTAGGTGATGTAAGAAAAGAGAGACCTAGTAGAATCGGCTTAGTGTTGATCTAGAGGCTTTGTGCATACTATGTGTTAAGACTTGCAGAGCTAAGTGCAAGTGATTGTAAGAAGCTTGTGTGCAGACTCTGTAAGAAGACTTTGTGCATTGAACTAGCTCGAGGAAGGAGGATCTGGCGAGGTGCGGGTAGATCTCCTATCCTATGCGGAGTTGGTTTTGTGGCTCTGTGCATGTAAAAAGATTGAAAGAAGATAATAAAGAAGACGAAGAGTTGGTGGACATAGCCCCACGCTGGGGGTGAACCACGTATATCCT
>SNQJ01S0016575.1:169404-180385 GCA_010110895.2 Picea sitchensis | reverse complement strand
CACAAAGTATCTTATCATTATATCCTCCTATCTTAAATTCAACTAAACATTGTTTAGTGATGGTTACCCGATGTCCTCTTTGTAGCCATGAAACTCTGTATGGGCTTGGATGATCAATCGTCTCCAGCTCCAGCTTTTCTACCATCTCTGTTGAAACGAGATTATCTGTGCTACCACTGTCCACAATGACCTTGCATACCCTGTCCTTGGTTTTGCAAGCAGTCCGAAAAAGTTTGTTTCTTTGGACTGAACTCTCCACCTCCTTCTCTGGTGCCAAAAGATCTTTTCGTATCATCAGTGATCTTCCACCTTTAGCATCTTCTGCCTCAACATTTCGCCTCTGCACTTCGGCGATGTGAGTCTCACATCCTTCTTTCTTTTTTTCTGGACACTGATATGACTTGTGTCCAGTCTTTCCGCATGTGAAGCATGTTATTACTCCACCCCCTCCTCTTCCTCTACCTCTGGTACGAGGAAAAACATTAGTATCAGCATAATCTCCTCTCTGTTCGATATGTTTCCCTCTTTGTTCATCATATTTCCCTCGTTGTGAGATTCCACCTCTCTCAGTTCAAGTCTGAGGTTTCTTCCAGTCCTCCCTGGGTTTCTGATTTCTATCCTGGACAACTGATTTTCCTTTGGGATGACTTCTGCCTCGCCCTCTTTGACCTTGTTTTCAGCTCAGCTTCTCTTCCGCCTTTAGAGCCATATGATAAGAATCTTCCATCGTTCGAATGGTTATCATGCTCATCTCATCCTGAATGTCGTATATCAGGACATTCATGTACCTGGCAACTTTTTCATCATCGCTTTCTCCATGACCTGCCCTGATGTTCAGCCTGTAGAATTCTTCAGTGTATTCTTTCATTGTCATCAGCTTCTGTCTCAAGTTTTGCATTCTTCGAAACAGAGTAATCCGGTAATCTCTAGGGATGAATTTCGCCTTCATCTTCACGATCATCCTGTCTCAGCTCTTGATCTTCTGCTTGCCTTTGCAGCGTCTGTCATCTTGTAGCTCATCCCACCACAATGCTACATGTCCCTTCAATCTTGTGACAACATGTTTGAACTTCTTGTCCTCTTCAACATCTTCATAGTAAAAATATGTGTCCAGAGCTCTAATCGAGTCTAGAAGCTCCTCTGCATCCAAGTTTCCCTCATAATATGGAATGTCCATTTTCACTCTTGTACCCATTCTTGCAATAGCCCTAATCAGGCGTTCGTTTGCTGCATCTTTGGCTGCAACTTCCTCCCCTTCATGTTCAACCTCAATTTCACTTTTGGAATCACTAAGATCCCCAACACCGACTGTACGCCTCTGTGTTATATCCATGTCTTCAAGTCTAGCGTGTAGGTCACGCATCTCTCTCTCCATGGTTGGATCAGGCATCTGCCTACCCCTTCTTCTTGGTATTTCCCTCTCCTCTGGTGGATCGGGTGTTTGCTTGTCCCTTCTTCTCGGCGGCATGGTGAATTCTCCTTTTCCCTGCTACAGAAAGCAAAGAAACCTTTCTGGGCTCTGATACCAAAAATGATTCACATAGCCCTCCCAACCCACAGGTCAGAAGTCCACGTACGCATGATCTTTCCTCCTCCACTGGCCCGAAGAGCTCTCAACAATGGCTCTCCTATTTACCTTTTGGGAAATATGCACCCACAGCAAAACCTCGAGGAATCTCCCTTCATGCTTTGGGAGATCGGACTTCGCGATTTTGCAAATCCGGTGGTCAAGTGTCTTGTCTCTCAGACCCCTGAACCCTGAAGTTATGTCGCTTGGCCTTTTCTCTCTCTATATTGCCTTTCTCCTTATCACAATTTCAAGAGTTGCGATGTCAAGCAACTCGTCCCCTCGATTCCTGAAACCCGAACTATCGAAACTCCGATGCGCTTGCAAGGTTGACTTTTCAACAACTCTTCATTCCATCAAGATTTCGGACTTCACGATTTCACGAATCCTGATGCAAAGATTTCGGGACTTCTCCCCACGAAACCCCGAAATGGTCAACGGAATTTGACTTCTGTGTCGATAGTGCGCCATCTGTCCACCCTGCTGATTCTGTGGTCCACACAAATCCTTTCGCCCTCGGGACTTCGCGCTTCATGCTTTTGCGAGTCCTGATGCAAAGATTTTGGGACTTCCACTCACAAAACCCCGAAATCGAAATCCACGATTAAATCCAATGGCTCATGTTGGCTTGAATCTACGACTCTACTTCTCCTTAGCTTGAACCCCTCGAAAGCACTCGCCGTAACTCCCCTGCTCCTCCGTGAGATCTGACGGCTCACGGGACTTCGCAAATTCTCCACAGAGAATTCTGACCGTCCGTCTCTTCCCTTCACAAGGACTTTTGCAACTTTTTACCAAGTGGTTTTCCCACGGTACTCAATTTCCTGCGACACAAACTTGCAACACCTTCTCACTGTTCTAATGCACAAACTTCTTCTGCTTCCTTCGACGACTTTGAAGGCTTTATCCTTCCTGAGCTTTCTCTAACTCCGAGTCTTTAAGAAGACTCTTGCACGCACTCCTTGCGGCAAATTCCTTAATTACTCCAAGGAATTGGAATCCGTCAACTCTGTGCACTCCCTACAGCAGCAGTCTCTCAATACTTCATTCAGGTTACAAAACCTGAAACTCTACTCGGCCTGCGCAGACCTTGCACGGCTCCTGTGCCTAACTGCACTTCTGAGGGAATGAGAACAAAAGCTATCTTATATGAGCTTTCAGAGACAAACCTTTGAACCCTTTGTCGATGCACTCCTTGCGAACAATTCAACTGCACTCTTTGCAGGAACTCTTGCTCAGATAGAGAAACAATTGAAACTCATTTCCCTTACTCTCTCTGATTTCAAACATTCAACAAGAAATCATTCATACCTATCATAAAATCAATTGCATGACAGAAAGAGTAAAACATTCATGAGCATAACATTCAAAAATGCATACACAAAGAATATTTGAACACCATGAGTCTGAATCAAAGCCTTTTTGTATTAATCCAGAACTTCTATACATGGAATTCTTCTACACAACTCTTTGCTCCTTCTCTTCTATGCTCTATGCTCTCAAATGGCATAATCTCATTCTTCTTCTATGTTACAAATACACAATGAGGGTGTCTATATCCTGTTTCCCTCTTTCATTCTAAACTGTCTAATCTATGCATTAAATTCTATCTACTTGCATTAACTATCATAAATGCCTTCTACCTACTAAGGACGAGAGCGGATTGCTCAAGGTTCGTTTACATTTTACAAGTGTGCCTCCACTTGATGACTTCACTAATGTTTCAAGACATTTTCAAAATTTGCGATGGGCGCTTTTCCAGCTATCTTTTGTCTCCGCGCTGGCTCACTTGAGATGCTCCTGCATCAAAGAGTTGGTGGATGTAGCCCCACGTTGGGGGTGTACCACGTATATCCTCTGTTATTGTGCTTTGTGCTATATTGTTCTTGTATTTGCTTAGTGCACTGTTATAATAGATAGATCTATGAATGCTTAAGTGATTTATGATGAGAATGAATGTTGGATCTGTTGTAAGGATATGTGCTTGATGATTAGATGTGATTGATCTTGATGAATACTGTGTTGTTCTGTAATTGGTATTTGAATCTACGATGTGAATAAGGGTAAAATCTAATGAATGTTAACTTATAAGTGCTCTGTTAAGTATTGTGATCACAGATCTGTGTCCCAGCTAGTTTGTAGACACTTGAGTCCTACAACCCCCCTACCTCTACCTCGGGTGAGACTTCATCTGCTTCGCAGACATTGTCGAAAGGGCCGGTAGTTAGGGTTTTGTTGGTGCACTATTGAAGCGTTGAACCCTGGGTATGCCCCTGTGCCAACACCAATGCAGATGCATTTTTATGGAAATTCTTACACTCAATATTTGAAGTCTTGATGAGATTCAAAATAAAGTGCACAGTATATTATTTAACATTTAAAAGCTAAAATCTCTATGATTTTCCTATCCAAAGGACACATTCGAAATTACGAAGTATGATTATTATCCATTTTCATTGCAATTACAATTTATATTTTGTGATTGGTTCATTTCCAACATTGTAAAATATTAAAAGGAAATATTTTATTTAGCATTACATTGTAAAATATTAAAAGGAAATATTTTATTTAGCATTACATTGTAAAATATTAAAAGGAAATATTTTGTTTAGAATTTTGTTTAATGAAGTGTGTACATGTTGACACTTGTCAATTGAAGACAATTATTTCTGGAATTTTCATCATGGAAGGGATGGATGGATATAACCCTTTGAATTGAAATTAGTATAGACTCTTCAAATTTGATCATTGGTGGTGGATGTTGTGATGGAATCAATTAACTATGGCACAATGAAGTCATTCAACAAGAGCTCGAATGTGAGAACTTGCAACATTCGATTAGGTACTCAAACTCAATTCCAACTACTTGTGGATATGGGTTCTTAACCAAAATCCAAGTTCAAGGCATTGAGAAGGTGGTCATGTCATTTGTATAAACTCAATTCGTGGAGTTATAGCAAAGCATGGGCACTATGGGTTGGATTAAACTTAAGGAAAACTACATGTGGATATTGATAAATAACAAAATGTTAGACCAAGACATTCCGCAAAGTACCTACGTTATTGGTGGAGATTCAACCCACAAAGTTTTATGTAGAGTTGTAGCAGTGCTCAAGTACCACAGGGGGGATGGAACTCAAAACCAACTACTTGTCAATATGGATCCTTAACAAAAATGATAAATCAAGGCATGTAGCAAGGTATCTGTGTCATTGGCGTAAATCCAACCCATGGAGTTTTATATGGAATTTTAGTGATGCATGGGCATTGTGAAGGGGATTGAACTCCAACAATTGCTCGTGGATATGGGTCTTTAATCATTGAGACATTCAACAAGGTACCTATATCATTGGTACAAATTCAACCATTGGTGTTGTTTTTGAATTTATAGAGATGAACAAGTAGCATGGGTGTGATCAAACTCAAGACCAATTGCATCTGGATATGGGTCCTTAACCTAAATATTAAACTATAATATTTAGCAAGGCACCCACATCATTGGTAGTAAATAAACCCTTGGAGTTGTATGTGGAATTGTGACGATGCACACACATTATGGGGTGATCAAATGTAATACCAACTACCTAAGGATATGGGTCCTTGACTAAATCCCAAACTAAATCTTTTGTTGAGGTACCCATATCAATGGTAGAAATTCAACCCATGGAGATGTATGTGGACTTGTAACGATCCACGAGCACCATGGAGGGATGACCAAGCCCCTATGGATATGGGTCCCTTTAACCAAAATCCCATACCAAGGTATCTGACAAGGTACCCATGTCATTTGTTGAAATTTACCGATGGAGATGTATGTGGAGTTGTAGCAATGCACGAGCACCATAAGGGGATCAAACTTAAGGCCAACTCCCTTTATGCATGGGTTCGTAACCAAAATATCAAACCTGTGACATTCATAGAAATTTGACCCATGGAGTCATATCCACAGGGGATATATTTAAGACCAATTCACACTCTCCTCGTGGATATGGGTCCTCAACCAAAATATTAGACAAAGCATTCGAGAAGCTACACACATTATTTGTAGAAATTCAACCCATGGAGTTGTATGTGGAGTTGTAGCAATGCAGGGGAACAATGAGGGGATCAAACTCAAGACCAACTCCCTATGGATATGAGTCCTCAACCAAAATTTGAAATTAATGCATTAGAAAAGGTAAGCGCGACATTAATAGAAATTGAATCCATAAAGCTATATGTGAAGTTTAGCAATACATAATACCATAAAAAAAATTAAACTCTCCAAAAAAAAATTAACTCAAAATCAATTACATATAAATATAAATCTTTAACCGTTAAAAAATTATTAAATACCACATTATTAAAACAACAAACCCACGTTAATGTAACTATTTAACCGAAATATCAAAGTGAAGCATTAAAAATACACACATCATTAAAACAACAAGCCCGCATTAATGTGATCTGAAGACACCCTTCCAAAAAATCAGTTTCCATCGCATTTCCAGGGAATCCAACGAGAAGGCAGATAAACTATCAAAGCGGGTGCTCTCCTCTTCGAAAGGAAGACTTAATTTCTTCACTTGGGATGGAGAAAATGAGGGGCCATTCCAATATTTGAAAATTTTCTAATTACATGATCCTTCCTGGATTTTGTGTGTGACTGGTTGTCCTAGTGGGGGAAAGTGCTCACTGATATGTTTTTTAGAAAATTTCAATCTTTTTTACAGTTTTATGATTAAAGCAAGCATTGCAGTGTTTACTAGGTTGGTAGGGATGGCAAGTATTGATCGGCGATCTTATGCTTATAGTAGGACATTTATGGTTTGGCAGATCGAGATAGTGACGCATTGTGGATGTAAAAGAAAAATAAAAATTATTATTTATATAATTTTTTGAGCGAATTTTCTTCGAGGAAAAAAACTCAAGTAAGAACTTGGGAAGCCACGCCCATTTTACCCAACAAAATAAAAAAAAATGAATGGTGTGAGATTGTTTTATTTTGAATTAATTTATGATTAGTCGACCCATCTTTATCCAAAGTGATAAATCAGAACTTATGCTCTATTTATTAATCTGGGACTCTAGCAATCGATTTGGCAAAAAAATTTAGAATGTTTTCAAAGCTTAACATCATATAATGAATTTTATTATTTATTTTAAATATCTAAATTTATTTATCCCCCATATTATTGATCGATTGATTTAGGGTGTTATTGCAAAACCTACATCTGCATTCTTGGGATAAAGAAATTGTTTTATGTGAATCCCTCACGTACACCTTTGTTTATCATACATTAAATGAAACCTCACTTCATTCGTGTTTTTTTAAGGAACCTCGAGCTCGTAACTTGTACAATAAGTTGAAGACTGAGATCCAACTCAGTGGAGCTCATGCTAAAGATTTTGAATTTGTAACATACCCCTTACAAACTCTTGAATATCATCTTAAAACAAGGTTGTGTGGCAGCTCAGCACCTGCCAACGAGGCTAGAAAGCAAATTGTGGAAAATGTGGTGGAATTGTAAATGAACTGAAGTGTTCGGTGCAAAATGTATATCACGGAAATGTTGTGTGAAACATGTATATAACATTAGATGGGGCAAAAGTAAATGACGGTTGGCAGGAAGAGCAAGAATAAATTTGGAAATTTAAATGCATTTTCCATATGAACTGTTGAAAGATAAAAATATATGATGACATAAAATATATGGTGACAATGCATTTTGCATTGTTGAGCACCATTTATTTTGAAATATATAAAAAAAGAAAAGTCTGTAACATATAAAAGAGTAAATGCGTTTTCCAAACAGACTGTTGAAGGATAAGAATAAAAGTTTGTAACATATTAAAAATTAAATGCATTTTTCATACAAAGTGGTGAAAGATAAGAATAGAGTCTGTAACATATAAAAATTTAAATGCATTTATATTTGAAATGTGTCAAAGAATAAAATTTTGTTACATACTACTGGAAATTTTGAAATATACAAAAAAATTAAAATTTGTTACATATAAACCAGAATTTGGATGCATTTGTCATGTAAACTGGGATTGGGGATCCCACGGACCATTAGATAAATATGTACAAGAAACAGGATTGTGGAAAGAAGATAGAGTGCAATCGCTGCAAAATAAAATAAATGGAAAGGTATAAGTGTTTGCCTATACATCTGTGTTTAAGAAACTGGAATAGCGTTTGTGTTTAAGAAACTAGAATGACTAGGTTGATAAACAAAGAAAGATGTGATGAGTAAACTTACAATGAGGGTACATATGAGTCCTTTGGCTATTTTCTTGTGGTTGTTGTTTCATTGATGTCGTCGACGACTGCGGCTTCAAGGACAACTGCCTGTTGTCTTTCATCGGTGACCTGTTTCAATTGCCTTTCAAGCCATTATTCAATGTAGCCTCTCATTGGGGCGATGTTAATCTCATTCCGGATTTTTATGTTGAAAATATCATTTTCTAATTCCTGGAGGTCGATAGAAAGATTAGAGAGAGCCTGATGAATTTCCTCATTCTATACTGCATATTTGACTAACCAGTCATGGACGTGAGCTTGATCAAATTGAAGGATGTTGTAAAACTTTTCCAGAGACAAGGTCTTAAACATAGCAACCTGTTTATCGAACTCTTGCATGGTTAAGGGCAAGGAGTTTGTGATTAAGATGGGGTCTTGGAATTCGTTGGTTTTCCCGGCTAAGTCTATATTTGAAAACTTTGTGAATAATTTATCTTTCTTCGATATGGCTTGTTCACATGACTGAACAATGAGATGTAGGTTGTTTAATTTTTCTTTCCAACATGAATTCAATTGGATGATCCAGTTTTTGGATGGAATATCTTCTTCTCTTCTTTTTGTTTATGTCATATTGTTGACAATCTTTCCAAAAGGGATGACCATTTTTAAAAAGAAATTTTCTTCATATTTTAATTCATCCTACAAAAGCTCGAGCAAGCTATGTGCCCTGGTTCCAAGCGAAGTGATGGTTTTTGATCTTTTCCACGCCTCGGTAACCAGTTCCATTTTTTTTTTTATATTGTTCTCCACGTATCCTTTACATGATGCGAGCAGGGTGGAGGATGCTTTTACATTGGGTGCAGGGGTGGCAGGCATAGCTATTGCCAAAGGATCGACAAGAAATGGCATAGGAATGAAAGTGTCTTCAAATTCCTTGACTTGCTCCTTCAGTTTGGCATTCTCAGTCTCTATGCCTCCAATGGAATCATGAAGCGCTTATCTGGTCGCGGTGTGAAGCTGACAGATTTGGGACGGTCGGATGTTGGCAACGTCAAAATCTGAACGAGATTTGCCTTTCTTATTTTTAACATTTTTTTTATCAATTATCATTTTTTTGTTCTGGCTATCAAAAACAACGCTCTGGAACATGAAGGATTCATCTACGTCAAAAATTTGGGTAACGGATATGTCCATTGGATGGCTATGGTGGATGGCATCTCCGAGCTGATCAAGGAAGGGGAACATGGTATCTAGATCAGTGTCATGTTCCATGTTCTCACTCTGAATTTCCGGCTCTTCCACATGCCCCATTTTTTTTCTCTTCTTCTCTACTGGAAGCTTATGAGAACTATCAAATTTAGAGTGAGGAGGGTCATTATCTCCTCCTCCGTTTGAAGAACTCTGGATTTCTTTGTTGTTTTGATCATTCGTTTGAGCGATGCTCTGGGATGTCATACTTTTTGGAGTGGTATTTGTGGATTGAACACTCTTGTCACTGGGGCCTTTCCCCTGTTGCGTGTACAATTTAGTGCATCTTTTCATTGTCTCTACGTCGTCGACATCAGAGTAGGACCGTTGTCGCTACTATCTCTGTTTTTGGGCAGGTGTTTATTTACAAAATAATTGTCGAGGCCAAGTGTTTGTAAATGTTGTCTAAAAATATCATAGGGGTCGAATCCTCTTATGTCTTCATCATATCTGAGGTTGGACATGCTAAAATGTGCTGCGAAATCGTCAATTTCGTTGACGTTTTTCAACACGAACTCCCCTATTTTCCAAGGCAGAGGAATGAACTGTTTTTTTCCTTCCTTGGGAGCAGATGGAACCAGTAGTTGTATTGACGTGCTACTTCTGCAACAAATATTATGTCTATAATGTGACATGGAAGGAGAGCAGGTTGTTCCATGGAGCCAAAAATTCTTATGATAGTGTAATTATCCAAATGTTCGAGTGTCCCCTTTTTGTCCAAAAAACTAGTTTCCTGTTCAGATATGCGGGGAGCATCTTCTCCTAACAACAAAACTTTGAAAACAGACAGGAAGCCATTAAAAACCTCATAAAAACAGTGGGAAGCCTTGTGCTTCCACAAGGCCTGGTACCAAAACATTACTGGGTGGAATTCACAGTTGACATTCTTGGACAGAGACAGTTGCGGAAACCAACAGGAATGTGCTATTGCAAAAAATAAATAGGATGACATATAAAATTTATTTTTCCTTTCGTAGTTTGAAAATTGGGAAGACATTTCATAGGAAATTAACCTGCCCCAATAAAAAATGGTTTGTTCCTTGACTGTGAAATACAAAATATAAAAAGCCATGCGGGAAATAGTACCTGTGGACTCCTGTCTCGTTATTCTTGTAAATAGCCAGGCAATTTCGCGAAATGGATTTCTAAATGAACTAACCTGGATGCTTGTGATATCTTCAGGAACTAGATTCGGGTTTTGCAAAAAAAGGGGCAAGAGGTCCAATCCGTTACTATGCTTTGCTAGGAACTGTTTGCAATCCTCTCCTTTGAATGTCAATGTCGGCTCCGGCAATTTCAGCATCTGGCAGAAGACCTAAGGTGATAAAGAAACAGAAGAGTGGTCCTGCAGTGGAATAATTTTTTTCTCTGTAATATATTTATCGGTGCACCAAGATACCAGGTCCCTACAGTCAAAAAACTCATGGACACGGCCTGCATGGGAAATCTCGGAGGTCCAAATTACTTGGTTCTCTGTGGCAGAGGTTGAGTAATAAGAAAATGCCTTGGACCAGTGGAAGTTCTGGTCCTCATGCCTGAAGATGTTCACTGTATCTCCATAGAACTGTTGTCAAGTTGATGCCATAGGTTTATGAGAAGATTTCTTTGCTGCAGATGATGGTTTAAATGAACAGTTAGAGTCGATAATGTAAATTTTCTCTAAATCTTGGTTAAATTCTTATGAATGGAAAAGCTCCTCGAGCCTTTTGCTGATTAATGACAATTTGTATTGGTGGTGCATGATGAACTATTAGCAGTAAAGTTTATTTATTGCATATTTAGAAATGCGAAGGTGGCGGGTACGGCGAAGAGCAATTAAGGAATGGAGGTTTCGTGAACGTGTGAAGGCCACGCCGTGTGAACGGGATTTCATGATTTTGAAATGAATAGTCAGAATGAATAATATAATTCCCCCACAAATTTTGGTTTAATGCGCATCA
>SNQJ01S0016575.1:141525-156397 GCA_010110895.2 Picea sitchensis | reverse complement strand
TGTGGGGGGGGCAGGGTGGTTGTCTTTACATTACCACCTCTCATTTTTTTCTTCTCAACTCTGGGTTGGGAGCCAATACAAATAACTATTCTGAGATATTGGCATTAAAATTGTTGTTATTATTTTTTGTGGAAAAGGGATGCAAAACTTTATAGGTTTTCGAGGACTCCTTACTAATCATCAATTGGGTGAACAAAGTACAAAGATATCACATAACCCGTCTTGTGCCATTTTTTTAGGAAGTTATGAGAATTATTATTGTTTTTTACTCTATATATTTCTCTCATATATACAAGGAACAAAACCAATTGGTTGATAGGCTTTCCAAAGAAGCCTCGCAGCTAGACTATTGTCGGTGGCATATCGAAGAACAGACAACAGAGATAATCTGGTTATTAGAAACCCAAAGTTTAAATTACTTGGTGATTTTTTTATATATGTACAGGCACCATAATAGTCAAGCTATCAGTGATTTTTGTTGAACAATATACAAATATTGTATAGGCTATGAGACAAATTTGATACATTGATGCTAAACGATAAGGAAATTAATGGTGGTGTGACAAAGATGTCCTTTGTTGCAACTACAGTTTTGGAAGTGTTCCCATTACAAGTTAATATATACATGGCTATTTTTTCATAGTCAATATATACCTATGAATGTAATTTCGTATCTACATAATGAAATTACGAATTTTTCTGGGGAAAAAATATAATAAGTCTGATGATTCATTATATAATTTCAAACATCATCGGCAGGGACTAAGTTGTTATGCAACACTTGTTTATAGAGTCGTCAATTGTCTCTAATTTCACATCACATTCATGTTATTTAGATAATACAACGAAGAAAGGGCATATAAATAATTTTATATTATTTATTGCCTCGAGATATGCCAAAGCTTTCAAATTTTTCACTTTGTTTCTGTGCTTTTAGAGGTTGTTAACCTTTTTCAGTTCCGAGTTGTTGAACAAGATGATGGAAGAAAAAAGTATAAGCAGAGGAAGAGGTGGTGGCCAAATTTTTTTCGCAAATAAGGATGAAGAAAAAGTAAAATTTATATATAATATAAAACAATGTAAGTGAATTGGTATATAAATTATGTAAATGCATTTGCAAATAAATTATGGGAAAATAGTATAATAATTGTAAGAATTCTTCGTTTTTCTCAATATTTTAATATTTTTTTCTTATAAGCCTATCACATATTACATAGGATTCATGATTTTTCTTATAACTATATTGCATTTTAGTTTTATTTATTTTTCCTTATAAATAAAATTGCATTTTAGGAATATCCATTTATAAATGGACTCATGTGAAATATCATATTAATATAATTTATATTTATTTAAGTTTATTGATATTAATATGAATTTTTAATTTAAATGAAAGGTGAAATTAGAATAGATTTAGAACTTAAAAATGATGCTTTAAATTAAACTTTTTCTATTAGACAATAATAATGAAGTACTAGGTAACTTTGGATACTCATTGTTTCGTTGGACCATTATAATTAGGTATAAAAAAACATGGAAACTAGAGTCTATGTAAGTTGTTAGTGGAAATCTTAGATAAAGATTCAAGGTTGATGTAGGGTTATAATTCAAAGATTTTACTTAGATATTTGTAAAGAATTTTTATTTTTAATAGCTTTGCTATATTTGTTTTATTAAAATAAATATGCATATATGTGTGTGTGAAATTATTGAAAATTTGGTATGGAGTTGTGTGTCGGGGAGAGATTGAATTATATACCTTAATTAAGGTTAATCAACTTAAGTAAATTATGAAGAAATTAACCTCATTGCATTATAATATAATTACGCATAATTATCATATGAGTAATTTATTGAGTTAGTGCTAAACTACTTATAAAGGGGGGAAAGAGAAAGTAAAACCTCGGTAATTACTGGGCCATGAGTATTAGGCTAAGCAAAAATTAATTACTGGATAATTAGTTTGTGGAAAATAATTATCCGAAGTTTAAGTAATTAATTACCAAAGAATGGTATTCTACGAAATATTAATTAAGTATTTTAATTGGACTATAGGAGAGGGACTATTGTCATCCTCCAGTCGTGCAATCTTAAGTGCCCTGTGGTGACATGGAGAATTGATGTTGACTAAGAACATCATTGTAATGGCGCATGTTAATCTTCAATGGATTGATGAGTTGAGTGGGGTCTCGTAGGGTTGGTGAACCTTATGTGACGAATGGATCCTAACTGAAGTTTGGGAGGTCTGACATGCATCGAGATTGTCCATCGAGAGAAAGGGATTAGTCTTTTATACCATATTCATCGAAGGTAAGAGAAAAATTTATACCCCATCCCTTAAAAAGGTACTTAAGGGTCGGGTGTGTGACAGAGTGGTATGAGAGTGGGCAACAATACTTGGCCTGCTTGGGCTCATGAACGAGTCGCATAAAATTTTATTAGAGAACTTTTAAGGGATCACACCCTATATTACCCCATTCATAAGGAGCTTATTTAAACCACTATTGAAGAGAGGAACAAAACTTTATGTTGTTGTTATACGCTCAAAACAAAAAAATTGAACTGTGTGTCGCTAGTGTTCCAAATAATGAAGTTGACTTCACCTTACAAATTGCATGTGTTGTTCATAAACTAGTAGATAATTAACTAACAAAAAATGTTTTATCATCACTCAAACAGTTAGTGGACAGCAAGGAAAACTACAACGCAAAAAATGGTGACACACCATGAGTCGGGGGAAAGATCCCACAATAGAGAAGAAGGATCTAATTAGAGGAGGGTGGTGGAATCCCCTCCAGATTTGGATGAAACTGTAAGAAGCCTCATGGCATAATTACAGAGTTGTAATGCTGACAATGAAAGGTTGATAAAAGAACAAGAAAAACAAACTGAAATTAATGAAGTCATACTGCAAAGCCTATTAGATATACAAAGGAAGTTGCAACATGGGCCAACAACCAGTAATGTGGATAGACATCATTCTAAGAAAAACCAAAGTCCCCCTAAAATACAAAAGCATGGTCCTGAAAGTAGCCACACAAGGAGGAGCACCTCAAAGAAGGCCTAACATGGAGCAAAGATACATTCAACGGGAGAATCATCTAGTGAGGAAACTGACAACTCCAAGGAATTGTCTAGTAGTGAGACTAGTTCACATTCCCAGAGGAGAAAAAGAAAAGGAAACATTCCAAGATCCATGACCCTAAAGAGTTTAAGAAATTCAAACCACTCACTTTCGATGGATAAATTAAAAAGGGGGAAGAAGCAGAAGTTTTTCTACTTGGCTTGAAGAAGTACTTCAAAGTCCATGACTATTCTGAAAACTTAAAGGCCTGAATATCCATCTTCAACCTAAATGGAAAGGCCTCCATTTGGTGGGAGGACCTTAGGAATGTGAAAGGAATCCATAAGAAGGACTTGTCATGGAAACAATTGGAGAAAAACTTCAAGAAGAAATATCTGTCTAAAAAATAGTATGATGGGAAGACCAAGGAGTTATATGAACTCAACCTAGGACAACTCACAATAGATGAATATATCAACAAATTTCTTGAGTTGATGAGGTATGTGCCTTACATAAAGGATGAAAAGGTAAATATGCAATGGTTTATTAGTGGACTGCCTCAATTCTTACGGGAGAGAATTGAGTTTGATGAACCTAAGACTTTAGAAGACATTATTCAAAAGGCAAGGTTTTTCTATGAGAAATTCAAGAATAAGGCAGAACCTCATAAGGATTGGAAGAAGAAAAGTAAATCGGGATTCAAGAAGAAGGGGTTTCAATCCTCAATATTTAAGAATCGTGGGGAAAGTTATAAGATGAGCCTTCCTACTAAAAGTGTGTATCAGCAAAATTTTTCCATCTCAAAGTGGTAATAAACCCTTTGGATTAGCCCCAAGTAAGACTTATAATAAAAAGAGAGAACCCTTGAAATGTTGGGGTTATGGAGAAGAAAACCTACTGAGATATTTCCCACATAGGCAACAAGACAATCGAAGAGTCTACAACATCCAGGAGGCTACCACAGTCAATGATGTGGCTAGGAACATGCCACAAATTTATGCAGCCTTGGATAATACACAAGTTGACCACCAAGCTTCAGTGGTGGAGATGGAAGGTATGATTTCCAACCATCTAGTTTCCCTTTTAATTGACCATGGTTCTAATATGAGTTATGCTTCCCCTCAAACTGTTGAGAAATGTAAATTTCAGCAAGTAAACATGCTAAATCATGGTTGGTACAACTAGCCATTGGAACAAAAAGAAAGATGACAGAGGTCATACCAGCATGTCAATTCATTATGAATGGATTGCCCACCCAAGAAACCCTAAACATGCTCTCTTTAGGATCTTATGACCTGTTGATTTGCATTGACTAGTTGGTTTCCCATAAAACCAAGTTGGACTCTTAAAATAAAACTTTGAAGTGTGAATATGAAGAAGGGAGAAAAATAACTCTACAAGGAATTAAAAATCTTGTCTCGGTGAGACAAATGTAAGCCCTT
This sequence comes from Picea sitchensis, assembly GCA_010110895.2. NCBI lineage: Eukaryota > Viridiplantae > Streptophyta > Pinopsida > Pinales > Pinaceae > Picea > Picea sitchensis. The sequence continues at coordinate 151,891 of SNQJ01S0016575.1, read as the reverse complement.
CAAGTGAAGAAGTATTGCAGAAAAGGATGTCCTTTGTATGAAATACAAGTGTTGAACTATGTTGAGAACAATAAATCAAGCCTAGAGGACCATCCCATATTAAGAGAGTATAAATAAATGTTTCCAGAAGAGGTACCAGGTCTACCTCCAAGAAGACATATTGAATTTTCAATATAACTCGTACCAGGAGTGGTGCCAATGTCTAGAGCACCCTATAGAATGAGTACATCAGAACTAATTGAGCTCAAACTACAACTAAAGGAGATGTTGGATAAAGGTTGCATTCGGCCTTGTGTGTCTCCTTGGGGAGAACTAACTTTGTTTGTGAATAAGAAGGGTGGCACACTCAGGTTGTGCATAGACTATAGACAACTCAATAACATGACCATTAAGAATAAGTATCCCTTGCCAAGGATTGATGACTTGTTTGACCAGTTAAGGGGTGCTACAATTTTCTCCAAGATTGACTTGTGGTATGGATACCATCAAGTCTGAATTAAGGATGAAGACATCCACAAAACATCCTTTAGGATGAGGTATGGGCACTATGAATTTCTGGTGGTGCCATTTGGGCTTACCAATGCACTAGCCACTTTTATGTGCTTAATGAATAATGTACTGAGTAATTTCTTGGACATATTTGTGTTGGTTTTCATTGATGATATCCTAATCATTCTAAGAGTAGGGAATAGCATGAAGAACATCTCAAGTTAGTGTTTCAAGTGCTAAGAGAACATAAACTCTATGTTAAGTTTAGTAAGTTTACTTTTTCTAAAAACAAGTCCATTACTTAGGCCATGTTATCTCTTAAGGAGTGGCAGTTGATCCTAAAAAGATCAAATCCATTATGGATTGGCATACTCCAAAATATGTATTTGATATCGTATCCTTTATGGGCATAGCAGGATACTATAGAAGGTTCATAAAGGGATTTTCCAAGATTGGTTTCCCAATCACCTCCCTTCAAAAAAAGGGAGTTAAATTCATTAGGACATCAGAATGTGAATAGATATTCCAACAACTAAAATACCTTCTAACCAATGCACCCATGTTGAAGATTGCATACCCAAAAAATGACTTCCTTGTGTGTATAAATGCTTGTAAGGAAGGGATCGGAGGAGTCGTTATGTAAGAAGGGCTTGTGATTTTCTACGAATCCAGAAAATTGAATGAGCATGAAATCAATTATGTGACCCACAATTTGGAATTGGTTGTCATAGTACATGATTTAAAAATGTGGAGGCATTACCTCCGAGGTAGAATATTTGTACTTATGAGAGACCATAGTGGGTTGATATATTTGTTTGATCAACCAAAACTCAATGCTACACAAGCTAGTTGGATGGCTCTCCTCAGTGAGTTTGATTTTGAAATCAAACATATTAAAGGAAAAGAAAGTAGGGTGGTTGATGCCCTTAGTAGAAGTGTGAAAGTGATTCACTTGGCAGTTGTAATCACCTATGTATCAGACATTAATGAGAGAGACAAAAGTGCACAAGAAACATATGTATTTTTCAAGACTGCGAAACTATACCTAGAGCAAGAACCCACATGGATGAAGTATGAGGGCTATCAAATGTTGAATGATGTCTTGCTAACTTATAAAGGTAGGTTGTATATTCCAAATTGTGATGACTTGAAGAGGTTCATAATGGATGAACTACATAAAAGATCATATACTTGTCATCTTGGTTATCAGAAAATGATCACATCCACTAGGAAACTATTTTATTGGCCCGGACTGAAAAATGACATAGTTGATTACTTAGCTAAATGTCTAGAATGTCAACACTTTAAGGCAAAGCACCAACATCTAGTAGGGTTGTTGCAACCCCTACCAATCCTGGAATGGAAATGGAAAACCATCTCCATGGATTTTGTCATGTGATTGCCAAAATCAACCAAGCATAATGATGCCATTATGGTAGTTGTGGACAAATTGAGCAAGGTTGCTCACTTTATTCCCGTCAAGTCAACTTTCAAGGAAATAGATATTGCCAGTATTTTCATGAAAGAAATATTTAGACCGCATGACATGCCTAAAGAAATCATATCAAACAGAGATACAAAATTTACTTCAAATTTTTTGAAATCTTTGTTTGTTGGTTTTGAAACTAAATTGTTATTTAGTACAGCCTATCACCCTCAAACTGATAGGCAGCTAGAGAGGGTAAACCAAGTATTAGAGGATATGTTAAGGATGCATGTGATGCATCAGCCCAAGAAGTGGGAAGACTACCTACCACTAGTAGACTTTGCTTATAACAAGGGCTATCAAGATTCATAGAAGATGAGCCCTTTTGAGGCCCTCTATGGTAGACAATGTAATATTCCAATCAGATGGAATAACCCAATAGACAGAATTACACTCAAACCAGATATGCTAAAAGAAATGGAACAACAAGTAGTTCAGATAAAATAGAATCTGAAAGTAGCTCAAGATAGACAAAAAAACTATGCAGACAAAAAAAGGCCTTCTAGAGAGTTCAAAGCAAGGGGTCATGTGTATCTTCAGGTCAAGCCCAGAAAAATTTCCTTGAGAATGGGAGCTTGCACCAAGCTGGCACCTCGGTATTGTGGACCCTTTGAAATTTTGGAAAGAGTGGGACCTGTAGCATATAGACTAGCACGTCCTCCCACAGTGAAGGCACGTAATGTTTTCCATGTTTTGTTGTTGAAGAAATATGTACATGATTCTAATCATATAATTGATTGGTCTGTGATTTAGGTGGAACCAAAGGGAGAATTCCTGCCAGAGCCATAATGCATAATAGACAGGAAGGAAATCCCACTCAGAAACAGAACCATTGCACAGGTCAAGGTGCAGTGGAAACACTTTGGTCCATATGAAGCTACATGGGAAATGGAGGATGCCATGAAACATGCATACCCATTTTTGTTTATTGTTGTACATATAGAGCACATCGGTAGGTAGAACATTGAGGACGATGTTCCTTTAAGGGGGAGGGGATTGTAATACCCATGTTTCCTCCAACTTGTAAATATAACTATAGCTTGCTAAAATACTATGGGCAGACTGAATATGTGTGGATGTTGGAATTGATGAACTTTTTTGCTATAAAAGGTAATGCATATGTTTTTGTTACTAAATAAAATGGAAAGTGTTGCATAATTGTTGAAGGGATTTGCTAAGGTAGATCATGATGTATGAGACAGATGGTGAGGGGAACCAACAATGATTGAGATGACCCCTACCAGACCAGTACTCTATTGGATTTAAATAATTTAGACCCGGAACAATCTTCTAACCCAGAAAAGTAAATTACTTGTCGGGCTAGTAGTTTGGAATTCCTCATCAAGAGTCAGTGAGGAGATGGGAAGAGTACCCATTTGAAAATTTTCTGACTTGACCCACGAAATTAGGATTTCGGCCCACGAAGTATTGCTCAGGAAGGCAAAAAAAGAGGGGGAAATTCATGGGTAAAGGAACAGGATGGAGGAAGATGGTTTTGGTGACCATTTTCTGAGGAGGGAGAGCATGTGCATCTCTCTAGCTCTGAAGATAACTGAAAAATGAATTTTTTCTGGGTACAAGAATTTGATGGGCACCATTTTCTGTCTAAGCTTATAAACGAGGTTGCAAAGAAGATGAATGACTGAGTAATCACTCATTGCATACCCCCTTGCTTGGTGGAGAGAAAATTGATCTGCCAAGTTCCTGTGGGAGGAGGAGAGTGGTCTATGTCCCTAGTTTTTGTTGAACAGAAGGAAGATTCTCTCTCATAGCATCCTGATCTAGCTAGGGGGTGGCCAATGGTAAATCCTTCCAGGAGTTGTTGTGCCTATTGTTGGGTGAAAAAGGGAACCCCTTTCGACAGTTGCATCACTATCTAGTTTCCAGATAAGTATATTTGGTTAAATCTTTGTAGTGTTTAAATCAGAGAAAAATTTATACTATGTTTTAGAACTGTGTAAGTTTAATTTTTGACAAAAGTGACTTGAGAAATTTAAGCGAAATAAAGAAAATGTCTAAGCTGAAGCTCTTTTGATTTAATTTCTTATCTCTTGACTATTTGTGTGCTAAAATAAGATTTATGGGAGTGGATGTTGTGGTTGACTGTGTTGTACAGTTTAATGCATGCTTGAGAATCGATGATTGAACAATTAAAAATCTCTATAACACCTCTAAAAGAAGAGATAGTGTTTTTTCTACGTAATAGTGCTCCATTTTAGTATGTCCTCAAATCCCATGCCAGAAAAGTTAGAGGATATCAGATCTGTGTGGACTTTAGGAAATAATCCAAAATATGGGAAAACATTAAAAGTCCTTATAAATAATTATTGAGGAAAAATAATTAGCAAAATAAACATGAAATTGGTCTAAATAAATTAAAATACAAAAGTTCTCAATATTCTATTTGGGGCATAAATAAACATTTATGTTTAAATTGTGTTAAATCTCCAAAATTTGGGAAGAATCCCTTTAAATTTTGGTGCGCAGTAAATCCTAGTAGAAACACGGAATTTACTATGGAAGTAAATATTTGTCTTAGGACCATTTTCCTTAGTAAGAGTATTAAAGAATAATAATAAAGAAATAAAATTCTACTCTTTTACCCACTAGAAGGGAGATATTATAATTATACTTTAATTTGCAGGATGGAGAAATTTCCTTGGAATATAAACTTTTATTAAATCCCTTTATAAGGCCTGGAAAACTATATTTTTCCTTTCCTTATTTTTATGTAAGAGAAAATAATTTCCTTTAAATCTTCCAGGTAACAAAACTGAGTAAGACTATGGAAATATATGTATATATGTCTATATACATATGATTATGATTATGATTATTTTATTATTCTGAAAATGGAGGTTAAAGCCCCTGGAGTGTAAAAGACTTAAGACCAGAGAGAATATATTTGTTATTATTTTAATGTCAAACACACCAGGGAATAAACGGTGACCAAATGCTTTAACCATCTCGGGGTGTTTGGGTGATGGGATTCCACGAGCCAAAGTAGTCGAATTCCCAAACCCTTTATTTCCCTGTGCAAGGTTGTAAAGGTAAGAAATACAATTAAATAAATTATTGTATTTAATGTGATCAATTAACATAATTCAATATAATATAACTTTAATACAATATATATTATATTATAATCCAAATAATTTCATTATATTTAAACCACAATGTAATTACAAGTGGGTCCACTTTGGGACTTCGGAACTCCGAGTTAATTGAGGTTGAAGAGTTGCGTGGATGAGCTTAAGGAGATTGACCCAGAGAACTCTCTCTCTCTTTTCAATTATTAAATATAATATTGGAGAATTTAAAACCTAGGCGTAATTTTCGAGGAATATAAATAATAAATTATATTATATTAAGGTTTATTAAAATGGTTACACGTGAATGAAGCGAGCTCTTTTTAAATATTAAATAATATGGAAACGTGCATAAGTGGGGCCACTTTAGAGCTTTGGGACTCCGGGGCTCCGGGAGATTTGAGTATAAAGGATGTTGGATGAGCCGAAGGAGATTGACCCGGAGATCTCTCTCTCTCTCTCTCTCTCTCTCTCTCTCTCTCTTAAATATTAATAAAATATTGGAGACCTTATAAACCTAGGCGCAATCTCCAAAAAGATGTAATGTAACATGATATATTTTTAATAAGATTATCATGATATTGGTACATAATAAAGTACCAACCCTTTTTCCATTTTTAATTTAATATTTAATACAAGATCACGTGAAGTGTGGACCCTTTGAGAGTTCGAGGACTCTAACCATCCATTTGATGTTGACTCCATATTAATTGCTAGTTGACAAAAAAATTTACCATGTTTTCAAAGTTCAACATCATATAATGAATTTTATTATTTATTTTAAATATCTAAATTTATTTATCTCACATACTATTGGTCGATTGATTTAGGGTGTTGTTGCAAAACGGACGGTTGCATTCTTGGGATAGAGAAATTGTTTAAATGTGAATCCCTCCCATACACCTTTGTTTATCATACATTAAATGAAACCTCACTTCATTCATGTTTTTTTCAAGGAACCTCGAGCCCGTAACTTGCACAATATGTTGAAGACTGAGATTAGTATCAGTTCAAGGACAATCAAGCCATGTGGAAGGGGATACATGGGTTTGTTTGATTGGTTTAAACCTTTTGGAAGAAAACAGTGCGTACAACGAGTTAATGGGTAGTGGAGTGTACTCCTATCAGTAGTCAACTCATGTTTAATCCAACTAAGTGGAGCTCATGTTGAAGATTTTGAATTTGTAACATACCCCTTACAAACTCTTGAATATCATCTTAAAATAACACTAACTAAATACGGTTAACATCATATTGCTTATAAATTTATTATTAGTTATTTTATTTATAAATTTATTATATTTTATAATTAATAATTAACACGTAGATTTGATTTATATAACATATAATTAAGCTATAATCTAATTTATAATAAAAGAGTTTATTATAAATTATTAATTAGTCTCCTATATAACTATTATTATTATTTAATATAAATTATTATATCTAATAGTATTATAATTATGAGATATTCATAAGAATTAGCAGGGATTATGATACTTATTAAACTATTAATTATATTAATTATTATAGGATACAACTTTATATAGCTTCTCTTTTTCATAATAAATAAATACAAATCTCATATATTAAATGTTTAATTAAATTATTATTATAATTTATTACAATGGAATTTGAGTATAGAGTATTAACTGCATATTACGAAACCCACAAACTATATAATTGATTGGTATGTGATTCAGGTGGAACTAGAGGGAGAATTCATGCCAGAGCCATAATGCATAATAGAGAGGAAGGAAATCCCATTTAGAAATAGAACCATTGCACAGGTCAAGGTGCACTAGAAACACTTTGGTCCAAATGAAGCTACATGGGAAATGGAGGATGCCATGAAACATGCATACCCATATCTTTTTTTATTGTTGTACATATAGAGCACATCGAAAGGTAGAACATCGAGGATGATGTTCCTTTAAGGAGGAGGGGATTGTAATACCCATATTTCCCCCAACTTGTAAATATAACTATAGCCAACTAAAATACTATGGGTAGACTGAATATGTGTGGATGTTGGAATTGATGAACCTTTTTGTTATAAAAGGTAATGTATATATTTTTTTTACTAAATAAAATGGAAAGTGTTGAATAACTGCTTAATGGGTTTGCCCAGGTAGATCGTGATGTATGAGAGAGATGGTGAGGGGAACCAACAATGGTTGAGATGACCCCTACCAGATGAGTACTCTGCTAGATTTAAATTATTCAGACCCAGAACAGTCCTCTGACCCAGAAAAGTAAATTACTAGTCAGGTTGGTAGTTGGAAAGCCCTCCTCAAGAGTCAATGAGGAGATGGGCAGAGTACCCACAAAATATGAAAACTTTCTGACCTGACCCATGAATTAGGATTTGGACCCACAAAATCTTGATGAGGAAGGCAAGAAAAGAGAGGGAAATTTGTGGACAGAGGAAGAGGATGGAGGAACATGGGTCTGGTGACCATTTTATGAGGAGGGAGAGCATGTGCAACTCTCTAGTTCCGAAGAGAACTGAAAAACGAATTTGTTATGGGTACAGGAATTTGTTGGGCAGTGTTTTCAATCCAAGCTGATAAACGAGGTTGCAAAGAAGATGAATGACTGAGTAAGCACTCATTGAGACCCCCTTCCTTGGTGGATTTAAAATCAATCTGTCAATTTCCTGTGGGAGGAGGAGAGTGGCCTTTGTCCCTAGTTGTTGTTGAACAGAAGGAAGAATCTCTCTCAGAGCATCCTGATCTAGCTAGGGGATGGCGAGTGGTAAATCCTTCCAGGAGTTGTTGTTCCTACTATTGGGTGGAAAAGGGCACCCCTTTCAACAGTTGCATCACTATCTAGTTTCCAGATAAGTATATTTGGTTAAATCTTTGTAATGTTTAGATCAGAAAAAATTGTATACTATGTTTTAGAACTGTATAAGTTTAATTTTTTACAAAAGTGACTTGAGAAATTTAAGAAAAATAAAGAAAATGTCTTAGCAGAAGCTCTTTTGATTTAATTTCTTATCTCTTGACTATCTGTGTGCTAAAATAAGATTTATGGGAGTGGATGTTGTGGTTTACTGTGTTGTACAGTTTAATGCATGCTTGAGGATCAATGATTGAACAGTTAAAAATCTCTATAACACCTCTGAAAGAAGAGATAGTGTTTTTTCTACATAATAGTGCTCCATTTTAGTATGTCCTCAAATCCCATGCCAGAACAGTTAGAGGATATCATATGTGTGTGGACTTTAGGAAATAATCTCAAATATGGGAAAACATTAAAAGTCATTATAAATAATTATTGAGGAAAAATAATTAGGAAATAAACATGAAATTGGTCTAAATAAATTAAAATACAAAAGTTCTCAAAATTCTATTTGGGGAAAAAATAAATATTTATGCTTAAATTGTGTTAAATCTCCTAAATTTGGGAAGAATCCCTTTAAATTTTGGTGGGCAGTAAATCCCAGTAGAAACACATAATTTACTGTGGAGGTAAATCTTTGTCTTAGTTCCATTTTCCTTAAATTTAGTAAGAGTAGTAAAGAACAATAATAAGGAAATAAAATTCTACTCTTTTACCCACTAGAAGGGAGATATTATAATTATATTTTAATTTCTAGGATGGAGAAATTTCTTTGGAATATAAACTTTTATTAAATCCATTTATAAGGCTTGGAAAACTATATTTCTCCTTTCCTTATTTTTCTAGAAGAGAAAATAATTTCCTTTAAATCTTCGAGGTAACAAAACTAAGTAAGACTATGGAAATATATGTATAAATGCCTATATACATATTATTATTATTATTATTATTCTGAAAATGGAGGTTAAAGCCCCTGGAGTGTAAAAGACCTGAGACCAAAGATAATATATTTGTTATTATTTTAATGTCAAACACTCCAGGGAATAAACATTGACCAAATGCTTTAACCATCTCATGGTCTTCGAAACTCCAGGAGTTCGTAGCTCCGAGGCTCCGGGAAGTTTGGGTGATGGGATTCCACAAGCCAAAGTAGTCGAATGTCTGAACCCTTTCTTTCCCTTCCCAAGGTTGTAAATGTAAAAAATACAATTAATTAAATTATTGTATTTAATGTGATTAATTAACATAATTCAATATAATATACCTTTAATACAATATATATTATATTATAATCCAAATAATTTCATTGTATTTAAACCACAATGTAATTACAAGTGGGTCCCCTTCGGGACTTCGAAACTCCAGGTTAATTGAGAATGGAGAGTTGCGTGGCAGAGCTGAAGGAGATTGACCCGGAGAACACACTATCTCTCTCTTTTCAGTTATTAAATATAATATTGGAGAATTTAAAACCTAGGTGTAATTTTCGAGGAATATAAATGATAAATTATATTATATTAAGGTTTATTAAAATGGTTACACATGAATGAAGCTAGCTCTTTTTAAATATTAAATAATATGGAAATGTGCATAAGTGGGGCCACCTCAGAGCTTCGGGACTCTGGGGCTCTGGGAGATTTGAGTATAAAGGATGTGTTGGATGAGCCGAAGGAGATTGACCCGGAGGCTTAGGTATTAATGGATATTGATAATCCTAAGTACTCCTTAGTGCTCCTTTGATATAATTAATCATATTATAATATAATTAAATAGAATTATATTATAATATTTTTTATTTTGTTTGCTAGTTTGTCTGTGACCTGTGGGACTAGCCCATGGCTTGAGAAACCACGACTCAGGGGCATCTAAGCCGTCAAAATCACCTGGGGATTGCACCTGGCCTGAGACACACCAACCCTTAACATGGATGGATTTTTTGTCCCCGCAGGTTTCGAACTGATGACTTTAACATCACGGAGTGCCTTAACAGCACACTCCGTCACCGACTGTCCTACACCTCGAGGACTATATTATAATATAATTAATAAAAGAACAAATTTGTAATAATAAATATCAAGTTGAATATAGTTAGTCCTTTTTCCGAGTAAATATATATATATATATAAGCCTAAGCGCCCTGCGGTGACATGGATAATTGATGTCAACTAAGAACATCATTGTAATGGCGCATGTTAATCTTCAATGGATTGGCAATTTGAGTGGGGTCCAGTAGGATTAGTGAACCTTAGGTGTCGAATGGATCCTAACTGAAGTTTGTGAGGTCTGGCATGAATCGAGACTGTCTATAAAGAGAAAGGGATTAGTCCTCAATACCATATTCATCGGAGGTAAGTGGAAAATTTATACCCCGTCCCTTAAAAAGGTACTTAGGGGTCAGTTTTGTGACATCTTCCCTTTCTCTTTCACCATCAAATGATGGTGGCTTAAGCTTCCT
>SNQJ01S0016575.1:103364-127420 GCA_010110895.2 Picea sitchensis | reverse complement strand
GGTTTCGAACTGACAGATAATCCTGACCTAGTATGCAAGCTAAAGAAAGCCTTATATGGGTTAAAACAAGCTCCTCGTGCATGGTATTACAGACTGGATAAGTATCTCCAAGACAAAGGGTTCAAGAGAGGAATAGTTGACAACACTCTATATATCAAAACAAAGGGTAATGACTTACTCATCGTGTTGGTCTATGTAGATGACATCATCTTCGGATGTAATAATGATTCATTGTTATAATGGTTTGCTTCTGCCATGGAGTCTGAGTTTGAAATGTCTATGATAGGGGAACTGTCATTTTTTCTTGGTCTACAAATTACTCAGAAGTCTAAAGGAATATTTCTTTCTCAAGAAAAATATCTAAGAGAAATGTTGAAAATGTTTCAAATGGAAGATTCTAAACCTATGGGCACACCTATGGTTACTGGATGCAAATTAAGCAAGGATGATGACTCACCTGATGTTGATCAAAGTTCATATAGGTCAATGATAGGCAGCCTATTGTATATCACAACATCCCGTCCAGACATAATGCATGTTGTTGGAATAGTAGGAAGGTATCGGACAACACCCAAATAGAGTCATTTGCTAGCTGTCAAAAGAATATTCAAATATTTGAAAGAAACAATGAATTATGGCCTATGGTATCCTAAGAATCAAAATTTTCAATTATCAGTCTACTTAGATGTTGATTGGGTTAACTGCATGGATGAAAGGAAAAGCACGAGTGGAGGTGTGTTCTTATTAGGAGATTCTCTAGTAGCGTGGTTGAGTAAAAAGCAATGTTCCATTTCTTTATCAACTACAGAGGCAGAGTACATCGTTGCTGCTACTTGTTGCACTCAGGTATTATGGATGATTCAGACACTTGCAAACTTGGAGGTAAAATATACTACACTGATCCCAATTCATTATGATAACACTAGTGCCATAAGTGTATCAAAGAATCCTATATTCCACTCCAAAACCAAGCAGATTCCCATAAAATACCATTTTCTGAGAGAGCAGGTCACCAATCAGATTGTTCAAGTTCATTACATTCCAACCACAGAACAAATTGCAGACATCTTTACTAAACCCCTAGCCAAGACACCATTTGAATATCTCCGTCAGAAGCTGGCTGTCATCCCATCTCACACCTAAGAGAGTCCATCCTGTTAGGGGGAGTATGTGTTGGTTGCATATCTGATACCTCCGATGAAGTACTGCAACATATCAGGGGGAGCATGTTTTCTTTGACATTGATGTCAAAGGGGGAGAAAAGGAGTGGAGTGGTTTAGACTGGATGCTATAGCTGGAGGTCCAAATAGATTAGTGCAGTCGTTCGGGGTTACCATCAATGCCAAAGGGGGAGATTGTTGGCAGGTTTACAGTTGGGAGTGAGCTTGTCATTGATGGAAAGAACAGTGATGGCAAACATGCTCGGAGTACATTGTAAGTCCAGACAAGAGTAGCGCACAGATGGAGGACAGATCTTGGGAGTTAGATCCGAGCACGGGGTCCGACTATCGTTGGATCCAGGAGAACCTGCACGTTCTTTAAAGTGCAAGGAGAAGCGGGCTTACAAAATCCCTAAAGCAAGAGGACCGTCCATCTTCGAGCAGGACACGTAGTCACAGATCAACATTTGTTGACTGGAAAGTCAAAGGAAGGAGGTGCTCTAACCCCTCGAACTCGCAATATGCGAGATCGCGAAATGATCTGGACCGTTGATCCAAGAAGGACATGTGGCTAAAGATCATCATTTCGCTAACTGAAAGGTCAAAGGAAGGAGGTGCGCTAACCTCTCGAAACTCGCGATATGCGAAATCGTGATATAATATTAGTCGTTGTATCAAGGACAAATATGGACCGTCGATCCAAGAAGAACACGTGGCGAAAGATCATCCTTTCGCTGACTGGAAACTCAAAGGAACGGGGTTCCCTAACCTCTCGAACTCGCGATATGAAAAATCGTGAAATAATCCTAGTCGTTGGATCAAGGACAAATATGGGTTGTCAAATCCAGGAGGTGAATGTGGCAGACCACGTCAGAAATGACAGGTGGAAGACTACGTCAGCAATGACATGTGGCACGATCAAACAATGACAAGTGTCAAGATGATTCGGCATTTCAGGAACCTAGAAATCCCAATTCTGAGTGGCACGTGGCAGCCACACGGATCATTTCATGTCATCGAGTGACGTCATTCAGGGAGTTTTAGCATCAACACCCCCCCAAAGTCTCGAAAGCTGAAGTTCTGGGGTGAATGATAGCCATCCGATCACCACAGATCGTGGACTATTGATCTGAAGAGCGAAGCGCTAAAATGGCTAGCCAATGGTCATATCTCATGGTCACATCGTCGAGAGCTGGAGAGCAGAGCTAGAGAATCCAAGCTCTATTTCGGAGTTCGTGACATGGAGAGTCGAGACAACTCATCAGAGAATCCCCAAAATGTGAAATGTGAAACGCCTTTTGGCGTAGGTTGTGGTCACCGTCAGTGGTCATGTGAGGGGAAGGAGCTAGCGTTTGCTAAGCTCCATTTAGGGGATTGCGACATGGGAGAGTCGAGATGCCTCAACATAGGATTCACGAATTACGAATTGCGAAAGCCCTTTATGGATAAGCGCTTGGTCATAGCCGGTGGTCACGTGAATGGAAGGGGCTAGCATAGCTAGGCTCCATTCCGGGTATCGGGAATTCCAGAGGAAGGAGTCAAGGAAACTCATGGCAGAATCCCCGAAACACAAGTCACGAAGTGCCTTTTTTATTAGGCCTGTGGTCACAACTAGTGGTCTTTTGGAGAGGCATCCTGCGCCTGCTGCCAATTCACGTATGGATCATTCACGAGGAATCGTTGATCTCTGGTTTCACCTTCCAGCAAGATCTCAATCGTTCAAAGACTCCAACAGCTAAAGAAGCCATACTTGATTGGCTGTAACTGCTAGAACGAAGTGATGGTATCTGCCAAAGAATTCAAAGAGTCTTCAGGGTGATCGATAGAGAAGACGAAGAGTCTCGAGGCCACTACCAGTGGAGTGTAGACTCATCATAGAGTCGACTGACAGATGGAAGGGGGTCGAAGACTATTACAACAAGTGAAGCCAAAGGACCTCATGAGAAGTGTGAGTGATGATGAACGTAGGAATGGCATGCAGTGGCATAGCTCATGTAGAAGGCACAAGGTGCACTGAGACTATAAAAATGGATAACAGAGAAGGGATCGTGTGGCTGTTGTTGTGAGTAGTGCATGCATGTAGAAGCATGAGGTGCAGTAGCCGAAGAATAAAAGAAGAAAAGAACAGAAATGCATATCCTTGAGAAGAAGAGAAAGCCAAGGTGTGCATGCTGAGACAGAGGAGAAGATCAGAAAGCTGAAGAGGATGCAAGCAAAAAGACACCGATGCAGGCAGAGCAGAGAAGCATAGCAAAACAATGATAATCCTGGTAAGCCAATAACAACTATTGAATCACTGTAATAAATTCATAGAAATCAAAGTTCTATATTTTAGGGTGGATGGGAGGTGCTAGGGAGGATAGTTGTCCTCTGAGTTTCAAGTAGGTGCTTGAACGCAGGGAGTTATAACTTCCATCTGGTTGCAGCTAGAGAAACCAAGGTGGTAGGGTCGTGCAAGGGAGAACATTGGTTCTCTAATATATATTTTGGTGCCTGTATGACTGGAAGTTGGTGCTTCCATCCAGTTGGTGTTGGAACATTCAGGGAGTTGGTACTTCCTTCTAGTGGGTGCTAGAGAAACCGGAGAGTTAGTGCTCTCAGCAAGTAGCGGCTTGCAAAATAGAGGTGGTAGCCTTATTATGAGTTGGTGCTCATAAGAATGATAATGTACATAAGATAATTATCATATAAAGAAGAAGAGGTTTTCACCCTTTATGGGTTTCCTCAAGAATATATGTCTCTGTATTGTACATGTGTGTGATTGATGTTGAATACTCTACTGCTTATTTATTGTGATCATCATTGAGAGTTCTATAATGAATTTAAAAATGGGTATAATTGTTTAAGCACAATAACAACTGATTCACCCCCCCTCTTAGTTGTCCAACACTTTTTGTTGGAGAAATATTTAACATTGCATCGAGGAAAACTTTATTTTTATTCCAATGTATGTGCTATTAGGGAAACTTTAAACTTTTGATCGACACATTTTAAAAGTTTTCATCGGGGTAAAGTTTGATTTGTGCTTCAATGATTGGAGGAACCTTTTACTTTAAAAAACAAAACATGTTAGGGTTCTTTTAAACTTTATTGTGCATCGTGATCAAAATGATTTTTAACTTTTCAAAAATGAAAGTTTGGACTTAAATATGATGCATAAAGCACGTCGAAGTAAAATTTAACTTTCATCAGAGTACAAAGTTGACTTGTTACTCTAATGAAAGTAAAACTTTTCTCCTATAAGATTTTCAAAAGACTTTTTTGATGAACTTTTTAACTTAAATATTTTGGGGGGTTTTCGTAGAAGAAGACTAAGCAAAATGAAAACTTTTTTAGCATGAAACTTCATCAAACTTAGAAAAACATGAGTTTATAAAGAAATAAACCAAAATTCAAAGGAAAAGAAGAAAGTGGTACTCAAAATTTCATTGAAAATTTTAGGGTGTGTTGAGGTATCAACAAATGTTGATTCATTGGAGAATCTAGCATCTTTGAATACATGCAATTGAGTAGAGATCAAACTCAATTTCAAGTTAAGTATGATTTAGAGTAAAACTTGGAAACAAAAAAGCATTCATATATTTTCTTCAAATCAACTTTAGATTGGTTCTTTATTTTGATGTAAAGCACTTAGTTTTTAACCAATGAGAATGAGAAGTTATTTATTGAAACATAACTTAAGCTCAATTGTAGAGTATAAATTTTGGCAACCTTTTCAATATTTGGGAAATATTTATGTATGTCTCCAAATTACTTTATCATTCTTTCGGTGTTGCTCCACTACCCATGAGCATCCATAGCCTTAAAAAATTCACCTCAATATCATAGACCTTTCTCCACTACTAGCGAGCATCCATAACCCCAACAAAGATATATGCACTCCCCTATAAAACATGTTTCACCTTTGTTCAATCCTCTTCTTTGAATAGAAGTTGACCTTCTTTTTTTTCTCTTATATACACTTTATATTTTTTTATGAAATAGAAGAAGGTGAAACCATAGCTTTGTTAGCTCTTAAAGGATGATATGTGGTTGTGAAATAACAATGCCTATAACAACATTATTAAATAAGGAAGCATTTTCTTGGACCGAAGAAGCAACCAATTCTCTTGAAAAACTTAAGGAGGCTATTTCTACAACTCTCGTCCTAGCCACACCCGACTTTGTAAAAACATTTATTATGGAGTGTGATGCCTTAGGGCATGGAATTGGTGCAATTTTAATGCAAGAAGGAAGGCTTCTTGCCTTTGAAAGTAACCAACTTAAAGGAAAAAAGTTACTCAAACCCATTTATGAAAAAGAAATGTTGGTCATACTACATTCAATTCAAAAATGGCATCCTTACCTATTAGGAAGATACTTCAAAGTAAAAATAGATCATAATAGTTTGAAGTACTTCTTGGAGCAACGGTTATCTTCAAAATAGCAACAAAAATGGGTTACAAAGATGTTGGGTCGTGACTTTGAAATTATCTACAAAAAAGGAAAACATAATTTTGTTGTAGATGATCTTTCAAGGAAATAAGAAGAAACAAAAGGTTTACTATGTGTTATTTCTATTCCATGATCTAATTAGGTGGAAAAAGCAAGGATAAATGGAAGCAAGATCAAGAGGTATGCAAGATCATTCAACAACTACATGAGGACCCCGGGTTGGTTGATAATTTTGTATAGAAGAATAATTTGTTATGGTATCATGATCGTCTATATTTATGTAAGAAATCCCAACTCAAACAGAAGGTCCTTCTAGAATCACACACTTCTCCTATAGGAGGACATTCAAGATTCTTGAAAACATACCACGGGATCAAGAAGGATTTTTCTGGGAAATTCTTTAAAATGATGTTCAAAATTTTGTGTCTGAATGTTTGTTATGCCAACAGAATAAGGGAGAGACAATAAATACTCTTGGTCTCCTACAACCATTAGCTATACCAAGTCAATGTTGGGAAGAAGTTTCAATGGATTTTATTGTAGGTTTACCCAAATCTGAAGGAAATACTATCATCATGGCAGTAGTGAATCGACTGACAAAGTATGCCCTTTTTTGCTCTCTTTCTCATCCTTTTAAAGCAAGTACATTAGCCACAACATTCATGGAAATAGTTCAAAAGCTACAGGGAGTCCCAAAGATTATTGTAAGTGATAGAGATCCAATTTTCACTGGAATTTTTTTGACCGAATTATTTTCTTGTTTGGGTACTCAGTTGGCTCACAACTCATCTTACCACCCTCAATCTAATGGAAAAACCGAGATTGTGAATAAATGTTTAGAAGGATATCTTTATTGCTCTTCATCCAATAAACATACTCAAATGGTCAAGTGGTTGTCCTTGGCGGAATGGTGGTACAACACATTCTTCCATACTTCATAAAAAATGTCCCCATTTCTAACACTTTATGGATATCATCCTCCATCCATTAAATCACCCTTGAAACATAATACGAAGGTTAAAGTAGTGGAGGACCACATAGGGAACCAATAAGAGGTCCTCAAACTATTCAAGGGCAACTTGGTTAAGACACAAAATACGATAAAACAACAAGCATATCAACATCGCGGTGAAAGGAAATTTTGAGACTACAACCATACCAACATATGTCCCTCAAGAAACAAAATAAGGACAATAAATTAGCACCCAAATATCATGGCCCCTATAAGATTTTGCAAGGGATTCGAAATATGGATTACAAATTGGAGTTTCCTCCGCCATCGTGTGTACATCAAGTTTTCCACGTGTCTTGCTTAAACAAGGTCATAGGCAAAAAGATCCCAATCTAAACTGTTTTACCAAAGATCAATGAAGAAGGGAAAATCATACTAGATACAGAAACAATCCTTGAAACAAGAATTAAGCAGCTAAGAAATCAAGCAATTACAAAGTACCTCATCAAATGGAAGAGCCTACTAATGGAAGAGACGACATGGGACGATTAGTTCTTCGTGCAGAAGCACCTGTGGTTAGTCAAGTGTTGAGGACAACACTTGTTTGAAAGTGAGGGGCATTTTAAACCCTAGACAAAGCCCCATGTTATGTATAAAACCCCTTATTAAGCCCTAGATATTGAATTATTACATTTGTAGTGTTATATGTGCAGGTTGGTTGGAACCCTTCATTACACCCTCTCATCATAATTGTACCCCTTGTGTGTGTGTATCTATATATATATATATATATATGGATCATCTTGTTACATCTCAAATTCTATTTGTAAAATGAGGTTTCCCCTCGAAGTGGACTGCAATTCATTGGCTTTTTATCATTTTTAAGGCATTTGACCATAACATTATCCCACATGGATTCATAACACACATGTATTGGAGCTTCATCCATATTCCAACTCCAACTTAACCCTAGAAAAGGGTTACTAACACATATGATATCCATTAGATAGGAAGGCATGTAAAATGTAGGTAAAACCTCAGTTTTAGACTTGGCCTTTTGTACCCTATCTACAGTTATGTGTAGTGAGTGAGATAATAACGTATCCTAATTAAAACACTCCCAATTGTGATAATGGTCTGTACCAAAGGTACCCAAAAAACTTTGAAGTGAATGCGGTTTTTCTCTCCATACAGTCTACATGTAAGTGTCATTGCATAAATATATGGGTATTTTAATTTCACCATGGTATAAACTCCATCAGTTTTTCCAAATAATATCTTATCCTCAACCCACCAACTAGTCAGGATTTTCTTTATGTCATGTTCTTTATGAAATTTTTCAACAAAACAAGTGATCATGTGTTTCTCAAGATCATGCAATGTGTAATATTTCTCAAGCTCAAAGGCTTGATAGGAACCTACACGTCTTCATTTATCATTGATGATTGTTCCAGTATCTACATTAGTGTGTGTGATTATCCACTCCATATCTTCTAAACAAGGAATTATAGGAGTTCCAACTGCAATAGTGTGGGGGTGAGATCTTTTGATGTTGATGAGCACCATATCATCAGCATTCATCATTGTTGGGTCACTTGGAGGAACTACATTAGGGTAGTCCTCTTCCCTAATTCTCCTATAGATTTATCCCCAACTAAGAAAGGGTATTTGAGCATTAATTAGGGATTCAATATATTTATATATTGGTCTCACGTGCTCAATATCTGGCTTAGATAGTTGCATTATAGGGACAAGTTGTTATGGGGTAGATTCCATATTATTGTCTAATTTCTCCATAGGTTCAGTTACTGTTTTTTTTTTTCCTTTAGGTGATTCCTTCATAATCCTAGAGGAAGTCCTTCGGGGAGGCATGTTATCTGGATAATTTGAAAATAAAATTGAAATACAAAATCTTTCATATTTTCTTCAAAATCTATAGTTTATAAATTTATTCAACAATTTGAAAAAGAAAAACCATGCTCTAGTGTGTGTGTGTGTGTGTGTGTGTGTGTGTGTGTGTGTGTGTGTGTGTGTTGGAACTAGATATACATGTCCATCTATGAAGAGAAAAAAATATGCATATATGCACAAAACTGTCTGACGAAGTGTCCAGTAAATATAAATTATCCTTTCCAGATGAAAGGAGTGTGAGGAGCTCCAAAGCAAGCCCCATCCTTGAATTCCTGAATTGGCCAAGTCCCAAAAACCATCTCTAAGCCAGATTTGTAAAGTATGTCTGCATCAATATTTCGTTCTCTGTAAACATGGCGAATGGAAAAGGAGTTAAGACTGTTTAAAATTATGTCTATTTTTTCAATCAAAGGAATTAACATAATGTTATGGCATCTTTGAAGTTTCCTGGTCCAATTTACTGCATTCAACGAATCACCAAAAAATTGCAATGAATTCACCCCCTTTTCTCTAGAAAAAAGAATGAGTAGTTTTAAGGCCATGAGTTCAACATAGTTGTTTGTGCCAAGTCCAAGGCCCATTTTAATCTTAAAGTAGTGGGATTCGGATAAGAAGAGAATTGTTCCACCTCCACAAGCTTGGCCATTGTTTTGTGAAGCTCCAACCAAAAAGTCCCATGGAACATTTTTGTCCACTTGTTCCTCGCGAATAGCTCTAATAGGAGGAGAGTCTTTCGCTTGAGGGAAGTGTTCCAAGATACTAAGTCCTTGTGCAGTAATTCCTTCAGGGGGGACTGCCTTGACATGAAAAATTGTTGCATTTCTTGCAAGCCATACCCTTCAACATACAATAAGAGGAAGAGCTCTTATTGTCCTTTTACCCAAATCAGAAGTCTAAGATCTCCAGGCTTCCTCAATAGAAGCACCCTCCAAGAACAATTTATATTTGTAATAGAGGTGCATTCTTTCTAGACCTGCTATGTAAAAGAACATGAGATAAATAGATGGCATACTGTCTCCTCGACATTCCTATAGAGAGAGCACCATCCTGGGCCTTCAATCATCTTTTTTTCTCATCTTGTCCCAGGTTGGTATTTTGTTTTCAAGAAGACACCACATGAAGATTCGAGTTTTCAGGGGGCATTTGGTCTTCCAAAGGCCTTTCCGCCACCATTTTGGATCTCTCAACTAGTAATGAGAGATTTATAACAATTGGGCATTGAAAAGATGTAAGCAGAGAACTTGAAGAACAAAATTGATACAAACCTCAATGAATTGGAATAGAGGATAACTTTCTCTAGAAATACAAAGATTAAAACAAACTCCAATGACAATAGGCATACAAGCTCTAGGTTTTATAGAATTCGATTTTAAACCTCACTCTTTATGACAATACACACCCAAGGATTTGGTTGGATTTCTAACATTTGATTTTGATTAGACATTTCAATCGTCGATCATACAAACATTAATGGTAACCCGATGCATTTAACAATTATCGAGGGATTACTCCACTTTGTTTGGAGTTACACTTTCACTTTTGTTTCACAGACAATTTATGAAACGAATGATAAAACAATTGGCATTGTTTAAGACTTTAATCATAAAAAAACCATTAGAATCGCTTTATTAGAAAAGTTTTGAAACTACCACAATGTAATTTACCTCGAGATTCATCCTTAGTTTGAAACTTGGATAGTCACTTCGATGATCGAAGGATATCTGGACTTTTACTTCATTGGATAGAAAATGAAATTTTAATTGGAGTTCCTTTTTTAAAAAACTTTATCGTAAGCAAAAAACTAAAAATTCACGGGGGCTTCATGTTGTTGACCAATATCTTATCATGTTCATTCATAAAGGGGGCTTTCAAATTGTGAAAAATAGAATTAATATATTCCATGTATTTGGGAGGGGGGTGATGTGGGGTATGGTATGTATAAAAGGGGTATCTAGTAAAAATAGGGTTTTTTATTTGGAAGGATGTAGTGGGAGAGGGGTTCAACAAAAGTATTATGTGAGGTATTTATCAACATCTAGTGAAATTAGAGGTGTACTTTAATATCCCACGAATGCATGTGTTGTTTCATAAGTTCACTAAGTGGAGACCTTATGTAAAAACTACAACAAACAATTCTCATCATAGCAATTTGAACTTTGTGTCGAAGAAATATTTAACTTTGCATTGCGGAAAAAATTATTTTTATTCCAATGAATGTGCTATTAGGGAAACTTTAAACTTTTTATCGACGTGTTTTAAAACTTTTCATCGAGGTAAAGTTTGATTTGTGCTTCAATGTATGGAGGAACCTTTTACTTTAAAAAAAAACACACCAGAGTTCTTTTAAACTTTATCATGCATCTTGATCATAGTGATTTTTAACTTTTCACAAATGAAAGTTTGGACTTAACTCCAATGCATAAAGCGTGTCGGAGTAAAATTTAACTTTCATCGGAGTAACAAGTTGACTAGTTACTCTGATGAAAGTAAAACTTTTCTCCGATGAGATTTTCAAAAGACTTTTTTGATGAACTTTTTAACTTAGAATTTTTGGGGGTTTTTTGTAGAAAGAAGACTAATCAAAATGAAAACTTGTTTAGCATGAAACTTCATCAAACTTAGAAAAAAATGAGTTTATAAAGAAAGGAACCACAATTCAAAGGAAAATAATAAAGTGGTACCCAAATTTTCATTGAAAATTTTAGGGTGGGCGTCGTCTAACTATTCTACGAAATGGATTTTTTGGTCGTAATCCAACGACATAAATCTGCACGAAATCACTATTTTTTGTTGTTTAAAATCCATTTATGAATGCAAAAATGGATTCAACATGCTGAAAAACCCCTGGGGCACTCAGATTATACAGAAATAACCACTCAAATTTGCGGATCTAACAATTTCTCACCGGATTTCGAGCAAATGTCCCCGGAAAATATTGTCGAAGAAAAGACATTTATACTACGACTTTTAGGGTGTGTTGAGGTCTCAACAAATGGTAATTTGTTGGGAGAATATAGCATCTTTGCATACATGCACTTGAGTAGAAATCAAACTCAATTTCAAGTTAAGTATGAGTTAGAGAAAAACTTAGAAACAAAAAAAGCATTCATATATTTTCTTCAAAAACCTTAGATTGGTTCTTTATCTTGATGTAAAGTACTTAGTTTTTAACCAATGAGAATGAGAATTTATTGATTGAAACATGACTTAAGCTCAAATCGGGAGTATAAATTTTGCAACCTTTTCACTATTTGGGAAATATTTATGTATATCCCCAAATTACTTTATCATTCTTTCGGTGTTGCTCCACTACTTATGTATATCCCCAAATTACTTTATCATTCTTTCGGTGTTGCTCCACTTGTGGGCATCCATAGCCTCAACCTGAGACACCCCAATATGATTGATCTTGCTCCACTACTAGTGAACATCCATAGCCCCAACGGATTTATCTGCATTCCCTCATAAAACATGTTTCACCTTTGTTCAATCCTCTTCCTTGAATAGAAGTTGACCTTTTAAGTGCTCTTTTTCTTTCCTTCTCTGAGAGTATATACTTTGTAATTTTTTATGAAAGAGAAGAAGGTGAGACAATAGCCTTGTCAACTCTTAGAGGATGATATATGTTTGTGAAGAAAATAATGCACGCATCAGAGGCATTAAGGTTTTCCTTCCGGGAAAAAAAGTAAACATCGCAGAAACTCACATCCCATTTTAAGTTAGAATCATGATGGTTATGATTATGATTGAACATTCCCTATTAGACAGATCCAATTGCTTCATCAACAAAGGTATTGAATATTTCCAAAGTCTCAAGTGGGAGAAAATATGAGTTATTTTTTGCCTCCTAGTTCAACTATAACCAACTTACTCTACTTTTGATAAAAGAACAAAGATAGGCAACATTAAAGAAAGACTTGTGTTTTTCGCTAGATGTTTAAATCTCAACATTCCTTCAAAATAAAAAGTGAAAGACGAAAGGTTGATTGCAAAAATCATAGAAAGATCAAAATATTCTAACTAATAGAAATAAAAATTCAATACAAAATCAAATCAAAAGCGTAAAAGGAAACAAAAACCAAAATATATACAATTGATTGTCTTTCTTGAACAATCAAATGAAATATATCTTGAGGATCTGACCATTGATAGGAAGGGAATCAAGATCACCTTTTAGGATTTTGAGGATTTGTTGGTAGTTTCGGCCTGATTAGTCCCTTACTCCTAAGATTATAATCACTTTGGACATTTTAGATCTTCCTCAACCATATTAAACTAGGGAACATGTCCCAGAGAATCACAATTGATTCATTAGGTTGTTCCTCATCCTCTTCCTCTATTTCTCCTTCTAGTTGCTCACTAGGTTCTTTTGTTTGGATACATGATCCATAATATATTTGCAGAATGAAATGAATACAAATTATTATCAAAATATGTTTAACACAACATAGCAGATATATAGTAAAATTGGTTTCTATTCAATAAGGAAATAAGTTGAAACTGTAAAATGTTGCGGAAACAATCTTGCTAGAATGGTGGTGGCTTACCTATGAGAAGAGATGTGACGATTGCGCTCATTCACAAGAAGATGACTACAATGAGGCTCTATAGGCCTTTTTACAATAAACAGGAATGTGAAAAACCCTAGACATCCAAAAAACCTAACCCTAGGAGATGAAGTGCCAAAAGTCATGTGGGCCTCGTTTGGGTAAGTTAGTACATCAACTTCCCAGGGTCGTAACTTTTGCATATGATCTTTTTTTTAGGCACACGATGGCTCGTTGGAAAGGTCTATCCGAGGAATACGCATTTTGATATTATTATCAAAGGTCATTCTGATTGTGGCGAGCCCTAAAAAACGTTGTTTAGGGCCTCAAAACGACCCCGCAAGTCAGGGACCCAAAAACTAGGGAAAAAACTGCCAAACTAGAAAACTGCAAAAATGAGCCAGTTGGAATAGGTGGGAGGCCACCGACATCCATCCAAAAATTTGTTAGCTACCAAATTCATGGCATTTATCCACTAAGGACATGATTTCTTTGAATGGTTAGCTTGGTGGTAATTCCATAAGTTATCCATGGTTACCCCCTCTAAATCAATGTCCAAGTTTTCTAGTGGGGGTTCAATTGGCTTTGGAGAAATAGGTCTTCTAAAGAAGGGTTTGTATGGTCATTGGGTTGAGGTACCCTCTCCAATATTTCTTTTAATGTCAATGAATTCATTTGTTACATGCTTAATCATTCTCTATAAACTATCCATGTCCACAGTATCATTTTCCTTAGCCTCTATAGTTGCTTTAGGTTGCGGTCTAGATAAGATTACATTCTTGTTTATCTTAACAATTTCCTTTTTAACAAATGCATCATGGCTTTCTTAATAACCCATCATCTCGAACTCTACCTTCTTTGCCTCTTCAAAGTTTAATGCTAAAGTGTCCTCTCCTACTCACTTGATGAACATGGAAATAAGGGCTATTAGAGCATTCACGTAAACTTAAAATTGAAGTTCTTGGGTAGGTTCTATTTTTGTCTTAAACTTGTTCACGAAAGTAGTGAACCTTTGGTTTAAATCCTTAACTCTTTCCTTTGGACCCATAACTAGTGAAAAAAGCTCAGTCATTAAGGCTCTAGTGGTGGTTTCTTCCCTTAATATATCAAAAAAGGCCTTTTGAAAATCACCCAAACTGGTGATTGACCCAACTCGTACATTAAACTACCAAGTGGAAGCTTCGTTTTCAAAAGTATAAGGGGAAAATGTACACTCCATATCTTCATGTTGCACATCCATCAATTTGATGGCCAGGATGAATTTTTTTATATGATCCTTTGGAGGACCAAAAATATCGTGATCATACTTTAGTAGTAAGCACTTAGGGTGTTTGGGTATGTTGTTCATTTTCTCGTGCAATGCTAAATCATTTCAGGGTAACCAAGGTTGATTTTGGTTTTGATTGTGCACCATATCTAAGAAGACAAAACTTGTATATGAGTTTCGTGTAAATTTCAAAATCCTTAGTTACAATAGGAGTAGTTGTAGGGTTTGGAGTTGGAGGAATTAAGTCTAGAGGTTGTGAAATTTCTTGTAAAGTTAGCTCAACTAAATCCTCTACACTATTTCTTGTAAAGTTAGCTCAACTAAATCCTCTACACTATGAACTAAGGTTTGTTCCCTACTAACTCTTGTGAAGGCATTTCTTCGAGTAAGTAAAGGAGCAATGGGAAAAACACCAATTTTTATGGTGTATGCCTAGGTTATAAGTCTTAAAGCATTAACATCCTCATTTGATACTACGTATGGTAATTCAATATCAATATCTTGTTCAAAATTTTCCAAATCTCGAGAATTTGAATGTTCAATGGATGTTTCAGGATTTGGAACTTCTCATGTGTGCTAATGGATTGTTTCCAGATGAGATCCAGCTTGGGAACCAAATCACCATGTACCCAAGCCCCTTCTAGAGCCAATTTTGTTGATGTGTTTGAATGTCGAAATTTCAACAATAGGGATTAAACCTATCAGATAGACCCAATTAGACTCTCCTATATCTAGTGTGGAATGATCCTCTGGATTTATGGCCCAGTAGCCTTTCAATGAGCTTTACTTTGTATTTTATCTTTTAAGTTTTCTATAAATTAACAAACTATAAAAATGAAATATTATTTATTAAAATAGAAAAAGAAATATTATTGCTAAAATTAGCTTTCATTACAACAAAGGAAAGATAACCATAACTCATTTAATCCCAAGAAATAGTTCTATAGGAAATATTTAATGTATCATAATAACTTTCTAGAAAAACACAATCTAACTAAACACAAAAAAGTACTTTGAATATTTTACTAAGAAAAAACAATGGAGAAAACACAATCTAACTAAATTCAGGTGCCACTAAAGATTTTACTAAAAAACAATGAAATGAACCTAAATATTTTAATTTAAGAAAGTATTCTACAAAAACTATTGGACCTGCATAATATATTTTTCCATAAAAAAAAAAATTAAAAGTACATGGAAAATTGCCTAAAACATTTGTTGAAGGAAAAATATTGAAAGAACTTCATGAATTGTATCAAGATAACTTGTAAACAATAAGAAAGACCTTACAAGACATTTACGCAAAAACAAATTGTAGAGTAATCCATAGTATTTGACATGCACCAATGGTTCTCCTTAAGCAAAAATGTTTTTCCCACCAAATGGCTTCTTAATTCATACGAGTATGAGAAATAGGTCTGATACAATATTCACTCATAAGTTGTACATCTAAGAGCCAAAAGCCCGTACAACTCACTAGATTCTAATATTTATACAATTAAAAATTTTGGTTATTGTAGCCACTTTGACCCTTACATGAACTTGGGGTTGAGTCCCTAACTACTTATTTATCATATTTTTCCCATTTTACAAATGTTTATTACATGATTCACTATGAGGAAAAATATGTTACTTTTCAGGGGCCTTTTAAAATAGGAAGCTCTCTATTAAATCTTTTAATATACTTTTTTATTTTGGGAAATGAGCATTTTAGCTAAATAGCCTTTCTCACTTTGTTAAGGAGAAACTTTTGAAGATGCTCCTTTTCTATGCTTGATATGCCTTGAACCTTTTCCTTATGTTGAAGTATCTCTTCAATTTTTTTCATAACTTAACTTACTGGGTTGAAATTCTTTAGAGGACCAAGTGAAGGTAACTTGCATTGTGTGGTTGTGTTCTCAATAAAACCCTATATCTTAATGCAAGACAACCATTCCTCTTCAATTTATTTTTGAGATTCATGGGCAATCCTTCCCCAGTAATCTGTATCTTGTTCAATCTTGTATAATTCATTTTTACTCAACATTATTATATGGTGATATTCTTCTCCTCTGTTCTTTTGGACTCGGTTGATAAAATCCAATTGATGTTGGATCTTCCCTTACTACTCCTTCCAAACAATATTTTATTTATACAAAATTGATAACTACAAGATCAATTCTTGAAGTTTGAATGCTTTATAGAAAAAGTCTCTTTCAATCTGAGTATTTATTTGATCTTCTTCTAAGACCTATTCCACAAAACTATATACTAACCCCTATGTTGTTATGTAGTAATTCACCTGATTATCTAGCAAAGATATTTTCTTCTCCAAATTTTGGATATTGGCTCCCTCTAATCTGGCCTTATCAATTTTTGCATGGGATATAGCCAGGCTAGTAGAAAGTAGATCAGTTAGCTCGACCCTCTTTATGTCAATGACTTTCTCTTCAATAGTACAAAGAACAGTGTTATCCAAATTAATTTTATTTCTCTTTTGTGTTTGCTTCACTATGGCTTGCCTTCTTTTGTTGTAAGCAATAAGCTCTAAGTCAGCCACATCTTCTAGACGATCATAAATGTTTTGTTTACCCTAAGATAATATATTTTCTAGGCTGCTTGGAGTGACAACTTGTTCCATCTCAGTAGTTGTGTCTTTAACTTATTTTCCCTTAGTTGTACCTGCCTTGTGAATTACCAAGTCCTCCATAGTTAGATCAATGAAACTACTAGGAGGTGGGTTGGTTTATTGTGTTGTATGTTCTTGAGTTTGATCAAGGGGTTGTTGTTCTTGAGTGTTTTCGGTGTTCTCTGTGGGATTTCCTTGATATTTTTCTCAGTTTTATTTTTCTTGTTCCAACATATCTTGCTCTTCTTTCTTCATGGCTTCCTCTTCCAATCTATCATTTTTCTTTGCCTCAAGCCTTTCTTTTTCCAATCTTCCAGCTTATTCTTTCAACTCCTTTTCTTCTTCCCTTCTAATTATTTATGCTTCATCTTGTAGTTTTTGTGCATGCTCTTTCTCATCTTTCTCAGCTTTAGCCAGTAATCTTTCCTCTTCCTCTTTCTTTATCCTTTCCTATTGTACTTTTATCCTCAACTCTTTCTCATACCCCAATCTCTCTTCTTCAACCATTTTCTTTTCTTCCTCCTCCTTCTTGAGAAATCTCTCTTCTTTAGATATCTTCTACTTTATCCTCTCCATTTGATCATTAGAAGACATGTTGTGGGTAGGAGAAAAATCTTATAACTTTATCCTCAGTTGTACCTCCTCCTAAGTTATAACACTTTCATAAGGCAATTCATGGTCCCTCTATTCGTATGTATAGGGCCATGTGATTGAAACCATTACATTGTGTTTTGCTACTAAGCCCAAGGGATAATGTCTCCTGAATTGGCCCTATGGAAACCTGTACTCTAGCATGACATTTGTTTGTTGCCTTGCTTGTTTGGAATTTAGTAAACCATAATGGCCAATGTACATATTATAAGGGATGCATGTTCTCTTCCTTGCATCCTTTGTTATTGAGGCATTAAATCCTTGTAAAATAGTTTGATAGGTAATTTTTCCTAAGATTAGCCTATTTGGAACACACTTTGGAAGGAGATGGGGAGGAGCAATCAACCCATAGGTTCTCAGATAAGTATAATACTCTTGCAAATACTAGTTCCCAATACTACTGAGGAATCTGATGGCTTATCTGCTTAGCCTGGGACATTCTTTGTAGAAAATTAACCTGTATAGGGGTGCAAGGAAACAGTCACATAATCGAGCATAATTGTTATCCCACATGGCTTGACAATACACATGTGTTGGAGCTTCAGCCATATTCCAACTCCAACTTAACACTAGAAAAGAGTTACTAGCACATACAATATCCATTGGATGTGAGGCCATGTAAAATGTAGGTAAAACCTCAGATTTAGACTTGGCCTTTTGTACCCTATCTATGGCTCTATTTTAGTGAGTGAGATAACATGTACAAACCTAATTAAAAACACTCCTAGTCTTTATAATCGTATGTACCAAAGGTACCCAACTATCCTTGAAGTGAATGCAATTTTGCTCTCCATAAAGTYTGCATAYGAGTGCCTTTGYATAAATATATGGGTCTCTTAAGTTCACCAYGGTATAAACTCCATHAGTTTTTCCAAATAATCTCTTATCCTCGATCRAACAACTAGTTAATATTTTATGTATGTCATGTTCTCTATGAAATTGTTCAACAAAACAACTGATCATATGTTTCTCRGGCTCATGCAATCTGTAATATCTATCAAGCCCMKGGGMTTGAYAKGAACCTACATATATTCCTTCATCATTGATTATTGTTCTGGTATCTACATTAGTGTGTGTGTGATTATCCAATCCACGACTTCTTAACAAGGCATTATGGGAGTTTTGTTGCAATGGTGTGGAGGTGAGATCTTTTAATGTTGATGAACACCATATCCTCCACATTTCTCATTGTTGGGTTTCTTGGAGGAACCACATCAAGGTAGTCCTCTTCCTTAATTATCATATAGATTTTTTTCCAACCAGGAAAGGAGATTAGAGCATTAATTAGGGCTTCTATATATTTATATATTGGTCTCACAGGTTCAATATCTAGCTTAGATAGTTGAATTATAGGGACAAACTATTCTGGGGTATATTCCATATCATTGTCTAATTGGTCCATGGGTTTAGTGGCTAGTTTGTTGCCTTTAGGTGATTTCCTTGAAGTTCTAGAGGAAGTCCTCTGGGGATGCATGTTATCTAGAGCATTTGAAAATGAAACTAAAATCACAGATATTTCATATTTTCTATAGAATCTATAATTTATAAATTTATTCAGCAATTTGACAAAGAAGAACCATGCTCTAAATAGAAAAAAACATTTTTATTCAACTTTTAGTTAATTCAAAAAGAAATTTCAGTGAGAAACTTGAGAAGGGGGGTCTTTTGAACATTTACATAGAGAATTCAAGTTAAATAATCCAATACTTGAACATTCAACCGATAATGATAGCTTTATAACCAATGGGCATTGAAACGTTGTAAGCAGAGCACTTGAAGAACAAAGTTTATACAATGATATGTAAACGAGGGACTTATAACCCACTCGCTTCACCAACACAGACCCTGTGCGGAATTAACTTTCTTGTCTCTATCTCAGTTTCGGCTCTAACTTTTGYATAGGGTTCTTTGTCTCCCAATCATTCTTTATCCACGCTTCATTCAAACCATGTGAATTATGTTCCATATGGCCAACTCTCCTGCATAGAAGCATTGTTATATTTCTAGCATAGGGTTACACGTCAAATTGAGTCGTGAAATGTGTGATCAATAGGGAATATGCACCAACTATCAAGGTGGATGCCCAATGCCACATTTGGACTACGAGTGAATGAGGAAATTAGAGTAGAGGTTATAACTAACCCAAAGTGTCGAATCGTGTGGCATCCAGGTAGAAAATAGGGAATCCTTGGATCGCCTTGGAGACAGGTTTAGGGCATGGAATGTTGAGGCATTACACCAAACACTCAGAGAACCAGGGTTAGATTTTTCACATGTCAAACTAAAAATAAAACATAGTGTGGCTTCTCCACGAGCTAGGCTTCACATACTGCACTTGGACAATGAAGAGGGAGCACGTGGGGTCTCTCCTATGGCTAGAGTCCACACTCAAATATTTGGACAACAAGAAACAAGGCGTGGCTTATCTAATTGTTAGAATTTGAGTGTAGGCACATTGAGCAACAAGGGAATAATGGGTGGTATGCCCAACTGCTAGTGTGAAGTAGTGTGTAGTTTAGATAGTGAAAATAATTCATGGGCAATGTTGAGCAATAGAGTGAGGTCGTGGGGGCTATTACATAACTATACCAAGTCGTGAGTAGCAAATAAATGAAACGATGGATGCCCATCTCTCAAAAATGGTTTGGAAAAAAAGAAAAAGGACCTAGCCAGTATTAGATGTGCCCAACAACAAACCAAATGACCCTCTAATGGTTTCACATGAACAGAAAGAGAAAACAATGTGTGGGCACTTCAATTCATCAACTAGACAATAAGAATTCG
This sequence comes from Picea sitchensis, assembly GCA_010110895.2. NCBI lineage: Eukaryota > Viridiplantae > Streptophyta > Pinopsida > Pinales > Pinaceae > Picea > Picea sitchensis. The sequence continues at coordinate 107,106 of SNQJ01S0016575.1, read as the reverse complement.
CCCCAGAGAGACAGTGAATCCTAGGAGAGAGAAATATGGTTTTAGCAAGTTCTCCAACAACTATGAAAAGATGACCATGGATATTCCCTCGCCCAATGCATTCAACGATGGAGATTAATTAGTTGTTGGGTAAGCACCATTTAACTAGTAATATTTGTGAAAACCTCACACGCAGTAAATAAAAAAATATGCAAGAGGTAACTCTACCTCCACTCATTAAGAAACAAATAAGCCATTTAAAAATATAACCAACATACTCCATGAAATACAACATCGAATTTAACCATAGCACACAAAGGAAAAACAACTCAATGATACATGAATTTTTTTTACCCTCGAACCCAAATTGGGAAAACTTGTTTTAATAGTGCTCAATATTCTTCTTCTGCAATTTAAGATACAATGCCCTCCTCCTCCCTATCCAAAATCCATTAGAGAATGAGTGAGAGTGAAGAAATTGGGAGATCTAGGGGGTAAGAGAAGGCCAACAACCATGGCTCTTCACTTCCCGTTCCTTAGCCTTCTCTCCTATTCATTTCCTTATTTTTTAATCATTTTTCTTGAACTCTTCTCTTACATCCTTATTTGGTTTATTCAACGTTAGCCTTGCATTTTTTTACACGGTTTACATAATATTGGTTAATTGTCAATTTGTTTTGCAGGTACAGAGTCTTATCTATTCTTTACTTCAGATCCATTTCGGATCATACAAACTTTAATGACTTGACTTGGAGAATAGTTTGCTCCACAAATACAAAGCTTAAGACAAACTTTGATGACAATAGTCATACAAGCTTTGGGTTTTATAGAATTTGACTTCAAATCCCATTCATGATGACAATACACACCCAATGATTTGGTTGGATTTCTAATATTTGATTATGATTAGACATTTCAACCATCAATCATACAAACATTTATGGTAACCCAATGTGTTTAACAACTTTTGAGGGATCACACTACTTTCACTTTTGAGGGATCATACACTTTCACTTTTGTTTCGCAAAAAATTTATGAAACGAGAGATAAAACAATCAGTAATGTTTAAGACTTTCATGAGTGAAAACCGTAAAAATCATTTTATTGGAAAACTTTTGAAACTATTGCAATGTAATTTACCTCAAGATTTGTGCTTTGTTTGAAAGTTGGATAGTCACTCCAATGATCAGAGGATATCTATACTTTTACTTCGTCGAGTAGGAAATGAAATTTTAATTGGAGCACTTTTTTGTAAAACTTTATCAGAAGCAAAAAGCTAAGAATTGCAATGAACAATTCTCATCGGAGCAATTTTGAACTTTGTGTTAGAGCAATATTTAACATTGTGTTAGAGACAGAGTTTATTTTTTTATTCTGATGAATGTGATATCAAGGAAAATCTAATCTTTTGATCGATACATTTAAGAAAATTTCATCGGGGTGAAGTTTGATTTGTGCTCTGATGATCGAAGGCAACTTTTATTTTCAAAAACAAAACGCGTCAGAGTTCTTTTAAACTTTATTGTGTGTCACGGACGAAGTGATTTTTAACCCCTGCGTGCACTTGTTTCTTGGTTGATGTATGTTGCTTTTGTGCTCATCTTCTTAGAATTATCATATATCTTGTGGGACTCATGTCGTGTTCTTGGTAAGTGTATGATGTGCCCATGRCTACAATAATCCTAGATTAATGCAAGTTGCATTTGTTGCTCACATCATGTCTTAGATCTATGTATGTTTTTGTCTTTATGCAACATTCTTGCACACCACCATAACCTTTGTGGTCATGCATTTTGGGACTATCAAGGGGGTTGTCACGGTCTTTTCATAGCTATTCACTGGACAAATTTCTCTAAAATATCTTAAATGTAATGAGTAGTTAACTCCCTTGGGTGCATTGTTGTCTCCTCATCCCTCCTATTGTCCACCTTCTCCTAGGCTATCATTTTCCTTAGCCTCTATAGTTGCTTTAGGTTGCGGTCTAGGTAAGATTACATTCTTGTTTAGCTTAACAATTTCCTTTTTAACAAATGCATCATGGCTTTCCTTATAACCCATCATCTCGAACTCTACCTTCTTTGCCTCTTCAAAGTTTAATGCTAAAGTGTTCTCTCCTACTCACTTGATGAACATGGAAATAAGGGATATTAGAGCATTCACGTAAACTTAAAATTGAAGTTCTTGGGTAGGTTTTATTTTTGTCTTAAACTTGTTGACGAAAGTAGTGAACCTTTGGTTTAAATCCTTAACTCTTTCCTTTGGACCCATAACTAGTGAAAAAAGTTTAGTCATTAAGGCTCTAGTGGTGGTTTCTTCCCTTAATATATCAAAAAAGGCCTTTTGAAAATCACCCAAACTGGTGATTGACCCAACTTGTACATTAAACTACCAAGTGGAAGCTTCATTTTCAAAAGTATAAGGGAAAAATGTACACTCCATATCTTCATGTTGCACATCCATCAATTTGATGGCCAGGATGATTTTTTTTATATGATCCTTTAGAGGACCAAAAATATCATGATCATACTTTAGTAGTAAGCACTTAGGGTGTTTGGGTATGTTGTTCATTTTCTCGAGCAATGCTAAATCATTTCAGGGTAACCAAGGTTGATTTTGGTTTTGATTGTGCACCATATCTAAGAAGACAAAACTTGTATATGAGTTTCGTGTAAATTTCAAAATCCTTAGTTACAATAGGAGTAGTTGTAGGGCTTGGAGTTGGAGGAATTAAGTCTAGAGGTTGTGAAATTTCTTGTAAAGTTAGCTCAACTAAATCCTCTACACTGTGAACTAAGGTTTGTTCCCCAGTTTGAATAACTCCTTGCATAGTATTCCTTCTTCGAGTAAGTAAAGGAGCAATGGGAAAAACACCAATTTTCCTGGTGTATGCCTAGGTTATAAGTCTAAAAGCATTAACATCCTCATTTGATACTACGTATGGTAATTCAATATCAATATCTTGTTCAAAATTTTCCAAATCTTGAGAATTTGAATGTTCAATGGATGTTTCAGGATTTGGAACTTCGATGTGTGCTTATGGATTGTTTGTAGATGATCCAGTTTTGGGAACTAAATCAACCATACAAATTCAAGTCCTCTTTCTAGAGCCAATTTTGTTGATGTGTTTGAATGCCCAAGTTTCAACAATAGGGATTAAACCTATCAGATAGGCCCAATTAGACTCTCCCCTATCTAGTGTGGAATGATCCTCTGGATTTATGGCCCAGTAGCCTTTCAATGAGCTTTACTTTGTATTTTATCTTTTAAGTTTTCTATAAATTAACAAACTATAAAAGTGAAATATTATTTATTAAAATAGAAAGGAAATATTATTGTGAAAGTTAGCTTTCATTACAACAAAGGAAAGATAACCATAACTCATTTAATCCCAAGAAATAGTTCTATAGGAAATATTTGATGTATCATAATAACTTTCTAGAAAAACACAATCTAACTAAACACAAAAAAGTACTTTGAAGATTTTACTAAGAAAAACAATAGAGAAAAACACAATCTAACTAAACACAGAAAAATACTTTGAAGATTTTACTAAGAAAAACAATGAAAATGAACCTTGTAAATATTTTAATTTCTAAGAAAGTATTCTACAAAAACTATTGAACCTGCATAATATATCTTTCCATAAAAGAAAATTAAAAGTACATGGAAAATTGCCTAAAACATTTGTTGAAGGAAAAATATTGAAAGAACTTCATGAATTGCATCAAGATAGCTTGAAATCAATAAGAAAGATATTTCGAAA
>SNQJ01S0016575.1:92331-102408 GCA_010110895.2 Picea sitchensis | reverse complement strand
CCCCTACAATAGGGTGCTTACATATGCCTACCTAGTGCATTATGTAGTCCACTCTTATGTCATATGCATATATGACCCACCCAATGATGCTATGATCACATGGTCTTCACTTAGTGAACCTATGACATAGCATGTGATTTCATGGTATATTAAAGAATACCCCCGATTTCATTCACTAAATATTGATAAATAGCTTCCAAAATCTTTTTGTTGAACACCCCTCCTAATACCTTTCCAATAAAAGAAACTCCCTATTTTTACTAGATATCCCTAATTTTTATTAGATGTCCCTTTTTATAACCCCCAATACCTCTAAATCCCCCTATACCTTGCACCCCCCCAAAATACCTATACTATATTGACTTTATTTTTCACAATTTTAAAATCCCCTTATGAATGAACATGATAACATATTGGTGAAGAAGGTGAAGCCCCCATGGCTATGATACCTCACAACTATTGCTCTAATGTGATAGATCACCTTCTTGGAGCCCCCACTCACCTTGGCCTAGATGTTGGACCTCTCTGAGATGTTTAGCACTTAGGTGGGTTCTTTGGATCCATTTCCCCCCTTAGTCTATAGCCCTTGGTTGTTAGTTCAACTCACTTAGATCCTTGAGGCACCCATGTGAGGTAATTTCCTAACGTCATCGGTCTAGTTGGGGGCACAAATTCCTTAATTAGGTCCATGGTCAATTAGGATACCTCATTTCAAGTCCATAACCACCCAAAGCCATTTTGGACTTGCTATTTATGAAGTCAATTTAAGTCAAATTCCTAAAAACCTATTTGATCTCTCAATCCTTAGCCTACCACAAGTTTCCTTCCGGTACGACGATTGTGAATCCACAACATTGTTATACCGAATATGTGACATGAAGTCAACATAGGAAATATGATGATTCCATACAACTTAGGCCCTCCAAAGCCTAACCTAAGGTTCCTTACGCTCGAGGTCACTAACGAAAACAACACACTATCATAAAACCATATCCAAATTCACGAGCGAAAACAGAAAACTATAATTTTCACGATCGGCTAAAACCCTTAAGGCCTAACTGTAAAACCAAGAGCAAGCCCTTCACTGGTCTGCATATTATCATGTCGATAATACTTAATCGGGCACTTTTATCTTTATTTGCGCTCGCTGAAAAAGAATGGCGTCCCGATATGGAGCATTGTCGAGGGGTGCAAGATCCTTATTTAATTCAGGCATAAACACATTCAGAGCTGTAGGGGATCGCCATGTACCATCGACAACCAGACCTTCTCTTCTATGTACCCACAGAAATCCACAAAAAATCACTTCTTTTTCAAGGTATATACACACCGTGAAAATTCTCCGCAGATTATTAAAATGCATTCGTGTTTTTCAGGGGTTTATGGTTTGGTTATGTTTGCTTGCCAGATCACCTGTAGAATTAGGCTGTGCAATGTCGATCATTTCCCTATACAGTGCGGCTTCCAGTTCCACGCCTCAGCTAAGTCTCACCTTCGGAGTTTGTACCGTACTGTCTCATGGTACAATTTGCTTCTTCCCTATGCTCTTTCCTTTCACTGCGTTTGTTTTCCTACAGTATTTCTGCTCTAGCTTTTACATGCATCACTAGTATCCTGTTATATTTGCCAACTAATCTTTTAATGATTGCGGTTTGCAACTCTTATAGTTCATTTATTTCACTAAGCAATTAAGGAAAACGCAAAAGTCCCTTAACTTTCTCCTTTTGTAGTACTAGAGAGTGCTGTAGCTGATCGTTCAATGTAGTTTGAAGGTTTTGGGTTCTAGTATTTGCCAGCAAAGTGGCCACACAGAAAGAGTAGAAACAATCATGGTCCGAGATATATATATATATATATATATATATGTGTGTGTGTGTGTGTCGTGACGCGCAAGTGAACACGCTTACATGCGTTGTTGTTACGGGTTTAGTACATGGTTGATGTGCCTGTGCCTTTTAGGAAGGGGCATATGGACTTGCTTAACTCTTTTCTCCTATAGCTTGGCAAGCAGCAAGCGTGGTTTAGTCCACTCATAATCTACTCCAAATCAAAGGAATTCGAATTTTTTGCCTTCCAATAACAATTAAAATAAATTTGCATTTAACATACTCCTAATTTTTGAATGACCAATAAAGAGATCATTAAAGCTATTATATTGATACGGATTGCATTTACACATCTTTGTATCTTGGTAGCCTCACTTCTCTCGCGTGAAATCTTCACTGTAATTGGTTCAATGACCCAAAATTATTGATCTCACATTCACCACTAACCATGAAATAATTGGTTTAATGGCCCAAGCTTAATGATCTCACATCCACCACTTACCATGCAACTAGAAATATTCGTGGAAACTTAACAAGTTGCGACGGAAGAACTTTGTTTATCAACCCCATTCAAGAGAGGGTGCTCTCCAAGCCATTAGAGGGGGCGACCTCCCAATACAAGAAACCAATATCTAGCATGCCTCTAAGAAAGAATTTTACAAAAGCAAAAACATTGGAAATAAACCTTGTAAATATTTTAATTTCTAAGAAAGAATTCTACAAAAACTACTGGAATTGCACAATATATCTTTGCATAAAAGAAAATTAAAAGTACATGGAAAATTGCGTAAAAGATTTTTTTAAGGAAAAATATTGAAAAGAACTTCATGAATTGCATCAAGATAACTTGAAATCAATAAGAAAGATCTTACAAGACATTATGCAAAAACAAATTGCAGAGTAATCCATAGTATTTGACTTGCACCAATGGTTCTGCTGAAGCAAAAATGTTCTTCCCACAAAGTGGCTTCTTAATTCACACGAGTATGAGAAATAGTTCTGATACAATATTCACTCATAAGTTGTATGTCTAAGAGACAAAAGCCCGTACAACTCACTAGATTCTGATATTTATACAATTACAAAACTTGATTATTGTAACCACTGACTCAACCCTCGGATAAACTTGGGGTTGAGTCCCTAACTACTTTATCATATTTTTCCCATTTTACAAAAAATTCATTACATAATTCATTACATAATTAACTATGAAGAAAAATATGTTGCTTTTTAGGGGCCTTTAAAATAGGAAGCTCTCTTTTAAATCTTTTTATATAGTTTTCTATTTTGGGAAATGATCATTTTAGCTAAGTAGCCTTTCTCACTTCGTTGAGAAGAACTTTTGAAGATGCTCCTTTTCGATGGTTACTATGCATTGAACCTCCTGCTCATGATGTTGAAGTATCTCTTCAATTTTTTTTATAACCTAACCTACTCGGTTGAAATTCTCTGGAGGATCAAGCGAAGGTAACTTGCACTGTGTGGTTGTGTCCTCAATAAAATTCCGTATCTTAATGCAAGCCAACCATTCCTCTTCAATCTGTTTTTGACCAGTCCTCTTCAATCTGTTTTTGATATTCATGGGAAATCCTTCCTCAGTAACCTGTATCTTGTACAATCTTGTATAATTCAGATTTACTCAACATTCTTATCTGGTGATCTTCTTCTCCTCTGCTCTTTTGGACTTGGTTGATAAACTCCAATTGATGTTGAATCTTCCCTTGTTGCTCCTTCCAAATAATATTCTTTCATACAAAATTGACAACCACAAGTTCAATTCTTGATGTTTGAATGATTTGGAGAAAAAGTCTCTTTCAATCTGAGTATTTATTTGATCTTCTAAAACCTATTCCACAAAACTGTATACTAATCCCTATGTTGTTTTATAGTAATTCACATGATTCTACAACAAAGATATTTTCTTCTCCAAATTTGGGATATCAGCTCCCTCTCATCTGGCCTTATCAATTGTTGCATGGGATATAGCCATGCCAGTACAAAGTAGATCAACTAGTCTAGCCGTCCTTATGTCAATGACTTTCTCTTCTGCAGTACAAAGAAGAATGTTATCCAAATCAATTTTCTTTCTCTTTTGTGTTTGTTTCACTATGACTTGCCTTCTTTTGTTGTAAGCAATAAGCTCTAGGTCAGCCACATCTTCTAGAGGATCATGAATGTTTTGTTCACCCCAAGATAATATATTTTCTAAGCTGCCTAGAGTGACAACTTGTTCCGTTTCAGTAGTTGTGTCTTTAACTTATTTTCCCTTAGTTGTACCTACCTTGGGAATTACCAAGTCCTCCATAGTTAGATCAATGAAACTACTAGGAGGTGGGTTGGTTCGTTGTGTTGTATGTTATTTTGCCTGATCAAGGGATTGTTGTTCTTGAGTGTTTTCTGTATTCTCCGTGGGATTTTGATTTTATTCTTAGTTTGATTTTTCTTGTTCCAGTCTGTCTTGCTCTTCTTTCTTCTTAGCTTCATCTTCCAGTCTATCATTTTCCTCTACCTCGAGCCTTTCTTTTTGCAATCTTCCAGCTTCTTCTTTCGACTTTTATTTTTCTTCCCTTCTAATTCTTTATGCTTCATCTTGTAGTTTTTGTGCATGCTCCCCCTTATCTTTCTTAGCTTCAACTAGTAATCTTTCCTCTTCCTCTTTCTTTATCATTTCCTATTCTACTTTTATCCTCAACTCTTCCTCCTGCCGAAGTCTATCTTCTTCAACTATTTTCTTTTCTCTCCCCTTCTTGAGCAATCTCTCTGCTTTAGCTATCTTCTACTTTATCGGATATCCTCTCCATTTGTTCGTTAGAAGACATGTTGTGGTTAGGAGAAAAATATTTTTGACTTTAGCCTCAGTTGTACCTCCTCCTAAGTTATAGCATTTTCATAGGGCAATTCATGGTCTCTCTATTTGTGTGCCTAGGGCCACGTGATTCAAACCATTACATTGTGTTTTGCTATTAAACCCAAGGGATCATGTCTCCTGAATTGGCCCTGTGGAAACCTATATTCTAATTTCTAGCAGGGCATTTCTTTACTGCCTTGCTTGTTTGGAATTTAGTAAACCATAGTGGCCAATGTACATATTATAAGGGATGAAGGTTTCTCTTCCTTGCATCCTTTGCTAGTGAGGCATTAAATCCTTGTAAAATAGTTTGATAGGAAATCTCTCCTAAGATTAGCCTATTTTGTAGGATATGGGGAGGAGCAGTCACCCCATAGATTCTCAGATACGTAAAATACTCCCGCAAATAGCAGTTCCCAATACTTTTGAGGAATCAAATGGCTTCTTTGCTTAGCCCGTGATATTATTTGCAGAAAATTAATCTGTATAGGGGTGCAAGGAAATGGTCACATAATCGAGCATAATTCTTTTTGTATTTGTTATCCCACCTGGCTTGATAGTACACATGTACTGGAGCTTCAACCATATTCCAACTCCAACTTAACCCTGGAAAAGGGTTACCAGCACATTTGATATCCATTGGATGGGAGGCCATGTAAAATGTAGGTAAAAACTAAGTTTTAGACTTGGCCTTTTGTACCCTATCTATGGCTCTGTTTTAGTGAGTGAGATAATATAACAACCTAATAAAAAACACTCCTAGTTTTTATAATGGTATGTACCAAAGGTACCCAACCAATCTTGAAGTGAATACAATTCTGCTCTCCATAAAGTCCACATATGAGTGCCTTTGCATAAATATATGGCTCTGTTTTAGTGAGTGAGATAATATAACAACCTAATAAAAACACTCCTAGTTTTTATAATGGTATGTACCAAAGGTACCCAACCAATCTTGAAGTGAATGCAATTCTGCTCTCCATAAAGTCCACATATGAGTGCCTTTGCATAAATATACGGGTCTCTTAAGTTCAACATGGTATAAACTTCATCAAATTTTCCAAATAATCTCTTATCCTCGACCAACTAGCTAGTCAAAATTTTCTTTGTCATGTTCTTTATGAAATTGTTCAACAAAAAAAGTGATCATATGTTCCTCATGCTCATGCAATCTGTAATATTTCTCAATCTTAGAGGCTTGATAGGAACCTACACATCTTCCTTCATCATTGATTATTGTTCTGGTATCTACATTAGTGTGTGTATGTGTGTGCGCATGTGTGTGTGTGTGTGTGTGAGAGAGAGAGAGAGAGAGATTATCCACTCCACAACCTCTGAACAAGGCATTATGGGAGTTTTGTTGCAATGGTGTGGAGGTGAGATCTTCTAATGTTGATGAATACCATATCCTCAATATTCCTCATTGTTGGGTCACTTGGAGGAACTACATAAAGGTAGTCTTATTCCTTAATTCTTCTATAGATTTTTTCCCAAGAAGGAAAGGAGATTATAGCATTAATTGGGGCTTCTATATCTTTATATATTGGTCTCACAAGCTCAATATCTAGCTTAGATAGTTGAATGACAGGGACAAACTATTATAGGGTAGATTCCATATCATTGTCTAATTGCTCCACAGGTTCAGTGACTAGTTTGTTGCCTTTAGATGATTTCTTTGAAGTTCTAGAAGAAGTCCTTTGGGGATGCATGCTATCTGGAGAATTTGAAAATGAAACTAAAATCACAAATATTTCATAATTTCTATAGAATCTATAGTTTATAAATTTATTCATCAATTTTACGAAGAAAAACTGTGCTCTAAATAGAAAAAACATTTTTATAGCTTTTAGCTAATGAATTCAAAAAGATATTTCACTGAGAAACTTGAGAAAGGGGGTCTTTTTGAATATTTACCTAGAAAATTCGAGTTAAATTATCCAATACTTGAAAATTCAACCCATAAGGAGAGCTTTATAACCAATGGGCTTTGAAACGTTGTAAGCAGAGCGCTTGAAGAATAAAGTTGATACAAACTCCAATGACTTGACTGAGAGGATAATTTGCTCTAGAAATACAAAGCTTAAAACAAACTTTGATGACAATAGGCATACAAGCTTTTGGGTTTTATAGAATTTAATTTCAAATCCCGCTCCTGATGACAATACACACCCAAGGATTTGGTTGGATTTCTAATATTTGATTCTGATTAGACATTTCAACCATCGATCATACAAACATTAATGGAAACCCAATGTGTTTAACCATTATTGAAGGATCACACCACTTTGTATTGGGTTTCCATTAATCAGTGAAAACCGTAAAAATCACTTTACTGGAAAAGTTTTGAAACTATCGCGATGTAATTTACCTGAAGATTCATGCTTTGTGTTGAGATTTGTGTACCTTGGGAAGTGGTCCCCTTGTGTTTGTGAGCTTCTAAACACAAGTGGGAAGTGCTATGTACTTTGTGCCTTGTACTTTATGTCTAATTTCACTTTGACTTAGGAGATTTAAGTCAAAAGTGAAATTTGGTCATTTTAGCCTAAACGACTATTAATTCACTTTGTGGGTGAATTAGGAGACATAAAGTGAACTTAGGGAACTTAACCCAAAGTGGGTTTTTGAGTGAGATTATTTTGGGATGATCTCAACCTTTGATTGGAGATGAGATGGGATGATCTCATCCATCCAAGTTTTAGGTTTCCTTATGGAGGTTCAAGAGGGGCGTAAAGGGAAAGGAGAAGCTCATTCACTCTTATGTTCACTTGGAGAGTTTGAGAGAGAGCATTGAGGAGAGGATGGTGGCTATGGTTGAGGAAAGCTTGGGCGCCCCCTTTCATGGAGGTAGCATGGAGGCTTAGACCCTCAGTTATTTGTGGTAGTTGTTCTTGCTTGGAGGAGGGCACACCTGAGGAGGGCGCATTTATAGTAGAGAGGTCTTGCAGTGGTCAGATTGCTTTGAGGACAGTTTCAGTGGAGAGGTAGGTCACATATTCAGAGTTGTGTGCAAGGGTTTCTCCATCAGAGCTTCAGGGAGCAAGGGCTCTTCATTTCAGTGGATTGGACAACTTGTGAGGAGGGTGCACCATGCTAGGGTGCATCTCTACTTCTTGGACTTGTGTTGCAGCTTGAGACAAGCTGCTATTGTATCAGGTTCATTTGTTTCATGTACTTGTTGTATTCCACCTTCTATTCTCCACATATATACACTTAAATTCCAAACTGGTTTTTTCCGGGGGTTTTTTATCCAGGGTCATGTTGACCAAAAATACCTGTGTTCATTTTCATGTATGCTAGTGTTTAGAACAACATTATTTCAGCACTAAATATCTCTAGGTGTGTTACATATTTTATGGTATGCATGTGCTAACATGTTGGTGACAAAAACTACATGCTAGAGCACCTAAAAGGCCTATGTAACCGTAACAAAACAACTATGAAGTTCCTGAATAGTTTGCTATTATAAAACAGCAGCAAAACATTGTTTGACAGTTGAAACTTAGAGCCAACTTGAGGTCAAAGAAAGACCTAGTTGTCAGCTTGTTAGGACTTGGAAAAACTCTTCATGGTATCAGAGCTTGGTGGCTTATTTTTGCTGAGTTTTGGACAGCATTTTGTGGACAGTCCTAGATATCTTTTGGGCAGATTTTGTGGACAGCCATTGACAGAGTTTAGTGGCAGCTTGTTGGCAGAATTATTGTGGAGAGTTGTAGGACAGTTGGTGGACATTTGATCAGCCTCTTTTCACACCTAGTTGCTAGGAGTGAGGCTGATTTTTTCACGACCTCTTTTCACAGCTGTGTTGATAGGAGTGAGGCAGTGTTCCTTTGGAGTGGTAGCATCAGAGTGAGTGTAGTGGGCAGTCATGTCAACATCTCAAATGCATGTGGAGGATAGGCTAGCTAGAGCTAGAAACTGGTCTCCTTGGAAGGCCAGGATTGTCTTTGTCTTAGAGGACCTCGAACTATGGGATATAGTTGAGGCTCCTGTTGCTGTTCCTCCTGCTACTGCTCTCGTCTTGTTAGCAGAGTTCAGTAAGAGGAACAACAAGGCAAAGAGGATGATGTGTGATGCAGTGAGGGATCACATCATTCCCCACTTAACTGGGAAAGACTATGCATTTGAGATGTGGGCATCTTTATGCGAGCTTTACTAGATCTCTAACCAGAACTGGAAGATGGTTCTGTTTGATCGACTCAGGGACATTCGTATGCTCAAGAATGAGTCGGTTACTTCTTACCTTGGCCGATACACCTAGATCAGAGACAAGCTTGCAGCCGTCGGAGAGATAGTGGACCCAGACTCTATGGTGAGGACAGCCTTAAACAACTTCAACAAACCATGGGGTCCATTTGTTCGAGGCATTGTTGCCAGAGAGATTATGCCCACTTGGGAGAGACTGTGGGATGATTTCGTTCAGGCGGAGACTAGACTTACATCAAAGACTTCTAGACAACAATAGACATTGTAGGGTGATGAGGACCTTGCTCTTTGGACAAAGGGAAAGAAGAAGGTTGACAAGGGAAGTTGACAGGGTCCCAAGTTTGAGGCCCCGCCACAGGGAGAGAGCAGTATTGGGCAGAAGAGAGATATGAACAAAGTGAAGTGCTTTGTTTGTAAGAAGATGGGGCACTATGCTGGACAGTGTCCCAACAGGAAGAAGAAGAAGGGTGGTACGACAGCTACAATAGAGGAGGCAAGGTTTCAGACTCTGTTTGAAAGAGAGTGTGCTTTCCTCATATGCTACACTTCAGTTGAGACGGCACCCAGTATCTGGTATATAGACAGCGGGGCTTCGAGCCACATGACTGGAATGAGGGAGCATTTGACTGATCTTAGAGACACAGAGGTCAGGATGGAGATTGCTCTCGGTGATGACTCCTTGGTTTGAGTTGCTGGGATTGGCATTGTTACCTTTCAGAGAGACGACATGCCACCTATTTCGTTTAGGGATGTTCTCTACGTCCATGGGCTGAATAAGAATTTGATTTTAGTTTCCACCCTCCCGGATAGGGGTCTTGAGGTGTCCTTCAGAGGGACAAAGGTCTTCATACACCCTAAGGGGTCCTGTCTCACCTTAGGGTAGGTGATTGAAGTGAGGGATGGGAAACTGTTCAAATTGAATTTTCAACCTCTTCATGCCTTGGCAGTGAGTAACGACAACAACAGATAGTTATGTGAATTATGGCATCGGAGGATGGCTTACCTTCATCATGGGGCTCTTGGAGAACTGAGAGAGGTTGTGACAGGAGTGCCACAACTGTTAATGTTTATGCCATTATTATAGTTCTTTGCATTTCAATAGATAATAGCAACATAAGAACAAGATCACTGAGAAATACACATTCACAAGAGACACAACATTTATCCTGGGAAACCCTCTAGGGGAAGAAAACCCAGCAA
>SNQJ01S0016575.1:63236-92321 GCA_010110895.2 Picea sitchensis | reverse complement strand
CACTGGCAGGGCCGACTTCTTAATCTGGGTGGGTAAACCCACCTTTATTATATTTCTGGGTCTTCTTATTAATTGCTGGGGCCGACTTCTTATTCTGCCTATTATAATTGTCTGTTGACCAATCCGCAAAAGGGGATTTGGTCCTAATACAATTAGCGACATGGTTAATCCACAATGGGGATTAATCCTATGAATAAAATAACAATAATAATAAGAATACTCTTTGCAGTTACATTATTTCAACAACAACTCAGTTCAGAGCATCAAGATGTTTGTAGAGGGTGTGTGCTTGGTAAGTTTCCATGGCTTCTTTTCCCAGCAGTGACACCAGGGCAGCTGGGGTACTGGATTTAGTACATAGAGATGTGTGTGGGCCCATGTCTCGGGCGTCCTTGAGTGGTCGTGAGTACTATCTCACATTCATTGATGATTACTCAAGGAAGACCTGGATCTATTTCCCGAAGACTAAGAGTGAGGTCTTCAAGAGGTTCCAAGAGTTCAAAGCTCTTGTGGAGAACCAGACTGGAAAGAGGATCAAGGTCTTGCGGTCAGATAATGGAGGAGAGTATTCCTCCAGTCGGTTTGTAGACTTCTGTGCCAATTCTGGGATCAGAAGACAAATGATCGTACCCTACAACCCCCAACAGAACGAGGTTGCCGAGAGGAAGAACAGGGTGTTCACAGGTGCAGCGAGATCTATGCTGCATGATCAGAGTTTGTCTCTTTACCTATGGGTAGAGGCGAGTGCTATTGCAGTTTATTTGCAGAACAGGAGTCCCCACAGGATTTTGGGGAAGATGACTCTTGAGGAGGCCTTCACTGGTAGGAGGCCCGATGTCGAGCACATTAGGATTTTTGGGTGCTTGACCTATTCTCACGTCCCCTCAGAGAAGAGGACGAAGCTAGACCCCACAGCCCAGCAGGGGATTCTAGTTGGATACTCAGAGGTTTCCAAAGCCTACTGGATCTACATTCCATCACTGAGGAGAGTGGTGGTAAGCAGAGATGTCAGGTTTGAGGAGGGTAGGGCTTTTCAGAGATCTTTCGAGTCGAGAGTCAGTGTGGAGGATGATGCAGAGGCACTAATTGATGTCTCAGAGGGAGCACAGCCTCAGGTTTTTGGTACGCCGGTTTCAAGGGTGACAGGGTCACCTTGCACAGCTTCAGGGTCATAGTCAGAGGGGGCAAAGGCTTCAGGATCTCAGAGTGTTGAGACTAGACCTGAGGCAGATACTCTTAGGCAGAGAGATCTTACTTCTCCTTTGACTACTTCAGGGAAGAGGAGACCTATATGGTTTCAGGAGACCTTGAAGGGAGCCAAGGAGAACGTAGGAGAGCCCAAGAGACAGTTCAGAGAGAGTAAACCTCCAGTGAGGTTTGGATCCTATTTGGCTTTAGTGATGAGTATCTCAGATACTGAGCCACAAACATTTGCGTAGGCAGTAGACCAATAGGTTTGGCGAGAGGCCATGCTGGAGGAGTATGACTCCATTATGCACAACGATGTTTGGGAGGTGGTTCAGAGGCTAGTGGGGAAGTCAGTTGTGACTTCTAGGTGGTTGTACAAAACCAAGTGTGCTGCAGATGGCAGCAAGAGAAACACAAGGCCCGATTTGTGGCGCGAGGATTCTCTTAGATAGAGGGAGTCGATTATGATGAGACATTCACACCAGTTGCGAGATACACCTCGATTAGGAGTATTATTGCCATAGCGGCGGAGATGGGTTGGAGGATATATCAGATGGATGTGAAGACCGCATTTCTAAATGGCTTTATAGAGGAGGAGGTGTACATTGAGCATCCACAGGGGTTCGAGGTGAGTGAGAGGGAGTCTCATGTGTGCCTTTTGAGAAAGGCACTTTATGGTCCGAAGCAAGCTCCTAGAGCTTGGTATTCACGTATTGACACATATTTTCTTCAGATGGGTTTCGAGAAGAGCGATGTTGATCCTAATCTCTTGTTGTCGTCCTTATACACACTTGCAAACGTGAGCAAAGTCCAACTCACTTAGTGTGTCCTTGGAGGCACAATGCCTAGGTTCAAAGCTCAAGCTGTCACTTTGACTTGAACCTCTTCCGTCTAGGCTTACTCTTAGGGAAGCCAAGGGGGGTAGACCCTAGTTTCTAGATGTGATTTACATGATGTTCTAGGAGTTGATTTTAATTAGTTAAAGGTTGGGGGGAGTCTAACCTATGATGCAAAGGCAGCAAATGCAAGATGCAAACAATAAGGATGAGAAGCAAGCCTTTTCCTAGGGCAGCTAAGACTAGTGCCTAAAGATTGGGAAAAGGGGTCAACTAAAGTTTAAAGGTGTTTGATTACAAAAGATTACAAAAGGTTACAAAACAATCTTAGATACTTAGAACCAATAATGAATGATAAATCTTGCAACAAGATAAGCAAGAGATATACAACAAGATATAAGATTACACAAGAATATCTAAGATACAAAGATACAAAAAGGCAAGTTAACCATGTGTTTTAATGTACAGGAAATAAAGGATTTCAAAGCATGGATATCATCAACACATTAAGCCAAGCATGCCCCAATAGCACTTACTCTATTGGATTGCTTATCAATGGCAACCACAACACTCAAGATCCAACAAGATGATGCCTCCAAATGGGATGCGCTATCTCTTGAAGGATCACACCATAAAGAACACTTAACAAATAAATGAAAGGCTTGAAAGTACAAGTGCTCCACAATATTTAAAAGATTGACACTTAGATAATTAATCCACAAATAAATGAAGGAATGCACTTGCAATGTGAAATTAAAAGAGATGTGTGCTTGCAAGTAATGTTTTATACAATCATAAGATGTACCCAAGAAAGTGATGCCTAAAACACTAGGTGGATTAAAGGTTGCTTAAAGATTATTAAAGATATTAATTACCCCCTAGCTAAGTGTCAAACCAAAATCATCCTCCCCCAATTACCAAATGGCTGCTGGATGCTCAAAAAGTGAGGCAACGAGGCCTACCCTAGCTTCACAGGTCAACCCTAATGATCCGAGTATTCTCGGAAAGGATGCCGTGCGTCGTGAGACCGTCCCCGACCTAGCACCTTCTGTTGCCTTCCTCAAACCCCGTTTTAGATGGCGAAGATGGTGGATTTAGGTGTCCTATTAAGTCTAATAGGTTATTACCCCTATGGACTAAGTATTTTGATGTGTTTGAGAGTGTTTTGATGACTTTTAGTTGCCTTAAAATGACGAAAAAGTGTCAAAACCGAAACTTAAATCAGCTATGAAAGTGTTCTTAAATCATGTGATCTTAGCATTGAAACATGTAAGAAACTTGAAAGGAAAAGCTGAATTGAAATGTTATCTTTACACCATGTGATTATAGCATTAAAACATGTAAGAGCTTGAAAGAAACGAATGCTATGAAAGGACAAGAACAACTTGCCAATAAAAGAGAAGATTGTTTTAACCCATCATCACTTAACCATGTATGTTATTGCATTAAGAGAGTGTGCTAAGAAATGAAAAGTACTTGCTGAAATAAGAGTGGGTCCCTATACCATAGACATGCCTCACATGTACTTCAAACTTAGATGATGGCAAATGGTCTTAAAGATAAGTGATTTGCAAGTTAAAAGGATTATTTCTTAAACCACCATCATTGCATTAAACCATGTGATATTGCATTAGAACATGTATTATGAAACTTGAAAGGTTAAAGCATGTAAGTAAGATTATGCCCCAAGGGCTTAATCTAAAACTAGTTATGTGAATGTGAGATCTACTTCTAGAAGATTTTAAACCATGTGAGCATAAGCAAATCATAAACACATTACTAATCTAGCCATATGATATTGGGGATGTCTCACCCAAGGTGTAGGCAACAATGAGGAAAATGACTTGAAAAGAAAAACAAGAAACAAACCCCTCACAATGGCACAAGGTGGAGGCAAACCTACCTTTGTTGTGCCAAAGAGGGTTTGGGAAGCAAGAGAATGACTTTAGAAATGCTAGAAAGAGAAGGGAAAGGGTGAGTTTTCGTTACCCAATCAAAGGAGAAGTTCTTGAGGTGTTGTATGACCGAAAGTGGGCAGCATAACCCTTATACCTGGTAAGAACCTGCAAAAACCAGCAAGCTATTGCTTGCTGGAAATGCTGCACAACACACCACAAGTCAAGAAAAATTTCTGTTTTTATGCAGAAATTTTTCACATACAAGTATCCCAATAAAAGTAGATTTAATGTGACCTATCTATGATTGTTAGCAAACTGAAATATGGAAAGAATGAGCAAAGAAATTAGATCTAAAAAGCCATGGAGTTTAGGTAGGTTTTAAGAGTAGACTCTTCCTTGAGGCTAGCCCAATAAAACCCTAGAGGTAAACCGGCAAAAGTTGTGAGAAAAACTACAAAAATAGATAGAATGTGAGTAGATCTAGATGGTAAAACAAAATACTTTGAAATACCCAAATAAACACTTCACTAGATCTATGATAATACTACCACAAATCTATCCAAACAAAATACTTTGCTTGGAGCTTCTATTCTAGATCTATAAACTTGAAGCAAGAATGAGAGAGATAATACCAATAAATCTATCCAACAAAATACTTTTGCTTGAGCTTCATTCTCCTAGATTCATAAATCCTAGCCAAGAAATGAGAAGAATAGAACAAGATCACCTCAATAGTAGCAAGAAGCAACAAAGAATACTCTTTGTTTCTTCAAATCCTCCAAAGCCTTCTATTACTAAAGAGGAGAGTCTTGTAGGTCATGTTGCTCCAACACCCTCAAGAGCAAAATAGAAGGAAGCAAACGAACAAGAAAGAGAGAGATGAGGGGAAAATCCAAGAAAGTACAACAATAGCTCAAGATATGGTGAAAAATGAGTGAGTGAGGGAGGGGGTTCTATTTATAATTGAAGGCAAAGCTGGTCTCTGGATGATGAGTTACAAGTATCACACATCAAAGAAAAGTCACTTTAGGGTTTTGGTGTTGTGGGTCGGCATGGATGGATGAAGTGTGTCGAGTTGGAGTGAATTGGGCAAATCTTGACAAGTCAAAATGATGAGTTGTAGGGTCTAGAGAAGCACACCAAGGGATATAATAACACATTCCTATTAATTTTTATTATTTTCTCACTTCTTTTGGAGACTCTCTTGAAGGGAGGCACAATTCACTAGAAAAGTGACGTTTTGTTTAATGGCTAGGTGGGGGTGATGCGAGGGTTGGAAAAAGTTAAGAAAGGTTAGGAAAAATCTCTCACCTTTGTCCATCTTTACTTTACCCCATTAACTCAAAATTAAAAATGATGATTTTCCTATGTCATGACTTTACAATTAAAATTGTCAAGCTTTCACCGGACTAAGACTCATGGTGGACAAACACTTAGAAAAAGTTGTCCGATTGAGTCGAAACTTGGTCCAAAGGTGTAGAGGTTCCACTCCATTTCTTTGAGCAAAAATACCTCTAGCAAAAGCCCATAAAGATTCAGTTTTTACAATATTTGTCAAAACAATTAATTAATTAAATAATTAAACCTTCAATCCTTAGGAAAATTTTGTGTAATTAATTAAATTAATTAAAAAACCTATCTAGACTGTAATTTTAATCTCGCCAACCTTCTAAGATGTCATACATGGTCACATCATTCCTAAACAATAGCTACTTAAGATAACCCCATTGGGGAATGCCTTCACCAATTTCTTTGGAGGAATTATTTTTTGGGAGTGAAAAACTCAAGGAAATTAATAAGGTTGAAAAGCCCACTTAAACCCGAGGATAAAACCCCCGATGAAAGGAACTCCTAATGAAGAAATCCGCGTAGACCCACTACATTATGGACCCAGATACCATAAGCATATTATTAACCTAATGCAGGAAGCAAATTCCGCTTTACAAAAATTGTGATGGTGGCAAATTGCCCAATAGAACTAAACCGCTCACAAATTCAACATCCGCTGATGCATATCTTCATGGCACATGGAGTTGACCCCTAGTTGATATTAGGCAACAACACCTCTATTTCATCATTACAGGTGAGGACATGCTCATTCTCATCTTATATGTGGATGACTCGTTCGCCGCATTTGCAGGGATTCCTGGAGAGAAGCTGCGCAAGTCGGGATCAACCGAAGTTTGAGATGAGTAATACCTGCTGATGAATCTAAGCCTTTCCGGGTATGGAGGTATGGTAGGAGAAGGGACACATATTTCTGTAGGGAAGTGGCGTCGCAGAGACATGAGTGGTAGATTTCATATGGAGGGATCAGCAGACTTTATGTTAATATCTCCATTGCCAACCGGAAAGAACTTTAGTGCCTGCATTCCGGGCCATAGATGCTACGTGGCAGCTTCGATCGTTCATCGGTATGTATCATCCGTCACCACTCAGACCGAGATGCTTAGCCATGAACACTCTTTACCAACATATATGGTAGAAGCAGGAGTGTTCACCGGATTGGGGCAAAACATGTGTTGAGGTACATTGTTGGGACAATTGATTATGGCCTAAACTATATCAAAGGTAATGGGGTCGGGCTTATTGGCTGGTTAATCGACCGACAAGGTGATGCGTTAATCGGATAAGAAGAGCACCTTTAGGGTACCGGGTTATTATCGTGGACTTGTTTCCTCGGTTTGGGCCTAAAACAAAAGTCGTACTTGCTTTGAGTTCCGCTGAGGTAGAGTACATGGAGGCTAGTTAGGCCGCTTTCAGTACATTTGGCTTCATAAGATGTCGGTTGGTTTATTTGTTCGAGTTTCCTCCAATCGGCCATACACCGCTAACGGTTCAGTCAAACTCTCCGAGAATCCGCTTTCCGCGACCGTACGTATGGCCACGGAGATCGATTTCACTTCACCGTAGTTTGGTTTAGAGGGCAATACGCTACGTGATATACCGACCGGCGAAAGTGATTAAAATATTCTCACCAAGTCCTTGCTAAAGGGAAAGCATGTCTACTTCAGGTACAAAAGATGGCTTGGTGAGAAACACTTTCTGCGGTAAGAGGGAGTGTTGATCAGGTACTTTGGGGTATGGTCCCTTGTGTTTGTGACCTCTAAAACACAAGTGGGAAGTACTAGTAATTGTGCTCCTTAGGCGTCTAATTTCACTTTTACTTTGGAGATTTAAGTCAAAAAGGAAATTTGGTCATTTTAGCCTAAATGACTATTGCTAATTCACTTTTGTGGTGAATTCAGAAAGTGAATCTGAACTTTAACCCAAAGCGGGTTTCTTTGAGTGAGATTATTATGGATGATCTCAACCTCTTCCTTGATTGAGACAGATGGATGATCTCATCCATCCAAGTTTTAGGTTTCATTATGGAGGTTCAAGAGGGGAAAAAAGGGTAAGGAGAGACTCATTTCACTCTTATGTTCACTTGGAGAGTTTGAGAGAGAGCATTGAGGAGAGGATGGTGGCTATGGTTGAGGAAAGCTTGGGCGCCCCCTTTCATGGAGGTAGCATGGAGGCTTAGACCCTCAGTTATTTGTGGTAGTTGTTCTTGCTTGGAGGAGGGCGCACTTATAGCAGGGAGGTCTTGCAGTGGTCAGATTGCTTTTAGGACAGTTTCAGTGGAGAGGTAGCTTGCATATTCAGAGTTGTGTGCAAGGGTTTCTCCATCAGAGCTTCAGGGAGCAAGGACACTTCATTTCAATGGATTGGACAACTTGTGAGGAGGGCGCACCATGCTAGGGCGCATCTCTACTTCTTGGACTTGTGTTGCAGCTTGAGACAAGCTGCTATTGTATCAGGTTCATTTGTTTCATGTACTTGTTGTAATCCGCCTTCTATTCTCCACATATATACACTTGTATTCCAAACTGGTTTTCCCCGGGGGGGTTTATCCAGGGTCATGTTGACCAAAAATATATGTGTTCATTTTCATGTATGCTAGTGTTTAGAACAACATTATTTCAGCAGTAAAGATCTCTAGGTGTGTTACATATTTTATGGTATGCATGTGCTAACTTGTTGGTGACAAAAACTACATGCTAGAGCACCTAAAAGGCCTATGTAACCGTAACAAAACAGCTATGAAGTTCCTGAACAGTTTGCTGTTATAAAACAGCAGCAAAACATTGTTTGACAGCTGAAACTTAGAGCCAACTTGTGGTCAAAGACAGACCTAGTTGGTAGCTTGTTAGGACCTGGAAAAATCTTCACTTTGTTTGAAAGTTGGATAGTCACTCCAATGATTAGAGGATCTCTAGACTTTTACTTCGTCGAATAGGAAATGAAATTTTAATTGGAGCACTTTTTTCTAAAACTTTATCAGAAGAAAAAAGCTAAAAACTGCAAAGAACAATTCTCATCGGAGCAATTTTGAACTTTGTGTCAGAGCAATTTAAACTTTGCATTAAGGCAAAGTTTATTTTTATTTTGATGAATGTGCTATCGGGGAAACTTTAAACTTTTGATCGACACATTTAAAATTTTTTCATCGGGGTAAAGTTTGATTTGTGCTTCAATGATTGAAGGCGACTTTTAGTTTCAAAAACAAAATGCGTCGGAGTTCTTTTAAACTTTATTGTGTGTCTCAAATGAAGTGATTTTTAACTTTTCGCAAATGAAAGTTTGGACTTAAATCTGATGCATAAAGTGTGTCAGAGTAAAATTTAACTTTTATCCAAGTACAAAGTTGACTTGTTACTTTGATGAAAGTAAAACTTTTCTCTCATGAGATTTTCAACAGAGTTTTTTGATGAATTTTTAACTTAGAAAAAATTGGGCTTTTTGTAGAAAGTAGACCAAGCAAAATGAAAAATTATATAGCATGAAACTTCATCAAACTTAAAGAAAAATGAGTTTATAAAGAAAGAAACCAAAATTCAAAGGGAAAGAATAAAGTGGTACCTAAAATTTCATTGAAACTTTTAGTGTGTTGCGGTCTCAACACAACCCCATGTTGATGTATGCGACCTCCCCTGCATGCACTTGATCCTTGGTTGATGGATGTTGATTTTGTGCTCATCCTCTTCGGATTATCATATATCATGTGGGACTCACGTTATGTTCTTGGCTAGAGTATGATGCCTCCATGACTACAATAATCATAGATTAATGCAAGTTGCATTTGTTGCTCACATCATGCCTCAAATCTATGTATGTTGCCCTCTTTATGCAACATTCTTGCACACCACCATAACCTCTGTGCTCATGCATTTTGGGACTATCAAGGGGGTTGTCGTGGTCTTTGTATAGCTATTCAATGAACAACTTTATTTAAAATACCTTAAATGTAATGAGAAGTTGACTCCCTTGGGTGCATTATTACCTCCTCGTCCCTCCTATTGTCCACCTTCACCTATAAGGCATGCCTCCTATGTTGAAATTTAAATATAGTTCAGATTTGTAATATTTCTTAAAAAATACTTCTTGCTGATTTATAATTTCTTCACAGTGAATACGCAGAGATACATGAACAAAAATAGAATAGAAGCATGCACGATAACACAAGGATTTTACCCTGGAAAAACCCACTCAAGCTTGAGGGAAAAAAACCAACAAATGATCTTTCTTATTAGCAAATGAATGAGCTAGGAGCAGATACAAATTTACCACAACCACACAAGCTTACAACCATGAGAATTTGCTGTCCAGATCTAGCTTTAAAGCTAGCTCAAATTCTGGTAGAAGTTAGCAGCCCGAAACCTGAAAGCAAATTGTCCTTGCTGCAAAGATCCCACGAGCAGCAAAGCTTCCTTCTTCACCGTGGCTTCAATGAGTATTCGATGTCACTTTGTCAAGCGTTGAGGAGTCTTATTAATAATAATTATTTTTCCATAACTCGCTATGGAACTTGTCTTCATCACTTGACTTAACTAAGATAACTCGTCTTAGTAACTCAACTTTACATGCAAACTTGACAACTCGTCTTTGTAACTTAACTTACCAACTCGACTTTACATGCAGAGTTTGTTAACTTGTCAACTCGACTTTGTTAACTCAACTTACCAACTCAACTTTACATGCAGACTTTGTTAACTCAACTTACCAACTGGACTTTACATGCAGACTTTGTTAACTCAACTTACCAACTCGACTTTACATGCAGATTACTTGACAACTCGACTTCGCTTTGCAATTGAGTTTGCATGACTCGACTTTGACAACTCAACTCTTTGACAACTTGTCTTTGCATGACTTGACTTGTAACTCATCTTTGCAACTTGACTTTTCTACAGGTTCGACTCTTCTTCTTTCTTCCAGCAATCACAAGTCTTTCATGGCAGCCATGGTCTCATGTGCCATTTTACTAGCTCATCACATATACATCATTTGCTTCTCACATATAAGAAAGATCATTTGTCTCAGGATGTGACCATCTGGTTCTCCACTCATGGTCAATTGCTTGGCTCAGGAAAACCTCACACACCACTTTTGCCTACACAAGGCAATACCTCAACACATGAGGTCACTCAGTCTTGCCACAAATAAGAATGATCAACAATATACTCTTGTCTTGGCTTTTGCTTATACAAAGCTCACAAGACTTTTTGCCTTGTCTCAAATAAGGCTCTTCTCCAAGTCTCAAGTCAGCCTACACAAGGAAGTCTTGTAGAATGACTCACTCTGCTGCAAATTTTAACACTCCCTCTCACCGAGGGAGACATTCTTAGTTACACCAAGCTTGTCCTAGAAGTGCACAATTTTTCCAAAGGACAGAGGGTTAGTCAGAATGTTTGTTGTCTGCTCATCAGTATAAATGCACTGTAATTTGATGGTACCTTTTTGGACCATGTCTCTGATATAGTGGTATTTCATCTCAATATGCTTGGACCTGTCATGGAAGATTGGATTCTCTGTGAGCTTCAAACAGCTCTGGTTATCACTATGGATAACAATTGTTTCTAGCCTCTCTTGAAACAATCCGGACAACAGTTTTCTCAGCCATACTACTTCTTTGCTTGCAACACTAGCTGCTATATACTCTGCTTTTGTTGTACTCTGTGCAATTGAACTCTGTTTCCTGCTAGACCAATATATCATGGTAGAACTTAAGTTGAAACAGTAACTTGAAGTACTCTTTCGGTCCACTGAGCTTCCAACCCAATCTGAATTAGCATACCCATGAAGCAACACTCCACCACTAGAAGAGTATTTGAGTCCAAATGCAATGGACCTTCTCAAATACCTGAGCACATGTTTAGCAACAACCCAATGTATGTGTCTCGGTTTATACATGAACTGACTCAAGGCATTCACTGCAAAGCAGATATTTGGCCTTGTATGAATCAAATACATCAAAGATCCAATTAGATGCCTGTACATGGTTGGATCCACCAAGTCTGATCCAAAATCTGACTCATTCAACTTTTTCAACCTGTTGGATACCATGGGAGTAGACATGGATTTACAATCGAACAAACCAAACATGCGTAGTACATCAACTGTGTACTTTCCTTGAGACAGAAAGATCCCATCTGATCTTTGCCACACTTCTAGACCAAGGAAATAATGCATGAGACCAAGGTCTTTCATTTCAAATTCGGAAGTTCCTCGCCTGTAAGGAACGGATCATCAACATATAACACTAATATCAAGGGATGATTTTTCACAACCTTAAAATATAGGTTGGGATCTGCAACACTCTTGGAGAACCCCAAGTTCTGAAGATAACCATCAATTCTCGAATACCATGCCCTTGGTGTCTTCTTAAGCCCATACAATGCTTTTCTCAATTTGCACACATGTAATTCTTTCCTGTGAATCACAAATCCCTCTCGCTGTTCTATATATACCTCTTCCTCAACTTGACCATTGAGGAATGTTGTTTTAACATCCATCTGGTGAAGTTTCCAACCCAAAACTGAAGCGAGGGATATGATGGTCCTGATGGAAGTGTACCTTGCAACAGGTGCAAATGTTTCATCATAGTCAATGCCTTCCTTTTGAGAAAAACCACGAGCCACAAATATCACTTTGTATTTCTCAATACTTCCATTAGCTGCATGCTTGATCTTGAACAACCATTTGGAGGTGACCACTGATTTTCCTTCTGCCCTGGCAACCACTTCCCACACATCATTCTTCATGATGGATTGATACTCTTCCACCATGGCATCTTTCCATACTTGTTGTTGAGCAACATATTCAAATGTGGTGGGTTCTGCATTACTAATTTGAGACATCTGTGTCACATAGCCTGCAAACCTTTGAGGTCTTTTACTTTCCTTGAATGTACCTGATGGAGCACCATGTGATTTTGCTTCCTGCGTAATCTCTCTACACCAGGCATGTTTCCTCTTAGAGTGAGGTGTATCCAAAGGTCTCTCTACCTGTTTTATAGGTTCCACATGATCATCCAGATCTAGTGGCTGATCTAACTTCTCCCTCTGCATATCTGAACTGGATGACTCTAAAACTTGTATGTGAGAAGCTTCAGGCTCCTCCTGTTAAAATATTTTGATGTGCTCATTTAACCATAGACAATATCACAATATTGTCACCCAACCATAGGCACGCAGCCACCCCCGAGCACCGTAACCTTTGACAGATAGAATGATTCCAGAAGCAACACTCAACCCAACAAATAACCAAGAGAGAGCGCACCAAGCAGAAAGTCCCAAACCATAGACCAAAACCAGTTCCCAACTGCAATCGTTGCAGTTGCACTCCTTCCTCTAGACTTGCGCACTACTTGTCTTGAGTGAGAGTGTGTGTAAATGAACTCAAGCACCCTCTATTTATACTACTCTTTGTCACCTATCTAGGCCGACTTCTCTTTCTCGAGGGTAATACTTTAATATTATTTATTTTACTGAGCCGACTTGTCTTCTAGGGTTCTTACACATCCGTTTAGGGTTTCTCTAGCTTCCGGAATATTCTATTCTAGTCAGAGGTTACACATGGAGGTTGATACCTCTCGCAACTACCATAATCTCAACACCTCCATCTCTGTATCAAGCTGCAATTCTTTGGAACGTTTAAAAGCAACTTCTTCATGGAATGAGACATCCCTGCTTACCTCAATATGTCTTTTACTAGGTACATAGATCCTATAGGCCTTGGATGTTTCACTTTACCCCACAAAGATTCCTTTCTTACCTGATGGTTCCAGTTTGGTTCTCTTATCTTTTGGCACATGAATGTAGAGAGGACACCCAAAGATCCTTAAGTGCCCCACATCTGGTTTCTCACCTGTAAATGCTTCCTCTGGAGTCTCATTTCCGAGAATAGCATGAGTGCTTCTATTTTGGATGTAAAAACAACAGTACTTGCAGCTTCTACCTAGAGAGAAGTAGGAAGATCCTGATCACACATCATTGCTTTAGCTGCCTCACAAATAGTTCTGTTCTTTCTCTTAGCTACCCATTCTGTTGGGGGTTATATGGAACTGTAAGTTGTCTCTTGATTCCTGCTTCCTTGTAGAAGCCTTCAAATTGGTGAGACTCATACTCACCACCATTGTCTGATCTCATGACTCTAATGTGTTTTCCAGTTTGATTTTCAATTAAACTCATGAAACTTTTTAAAAGTTACATTCTTTGTTTTCATGAAGTATATCCATGACTTCCTAGAGAAGTCATCTATAAAAATCACATAATACACATGCCCATTTAATGAAGGTGTGGACATAGGCCCACATACATCTGAATAAATCAATTCTAAGATCACTTTTGCCCTTTTATTGCTGACTGGAAAAGACTTCTTTATGTTTTTGCCTAGCATGCAACCTTTGCAAATACTACTATGATTAAACTGAAAAGTAGGCATACCACTCACCATCTTTTGAAGTTCGGGAAGCGCTTTGAAGTGAAGATGCCCAAACCTCCTATGTCATAGTTCGCAAGAACTGACAGTGCTGTGAACTAGTGCCTGAATGTGCCCTGGGACTTTGTAAAGTCCTCCTTCTTTGATTCCAATAACAATGGCTGAACCGAGCTCTGTATCCTTGGGCCATAAAAGAGCCTTCTTCTCCATGAAGATCACCTTGTGACCTTTATCCTCCAAAATCCCAATTGAGATAAGATTCTTCGTCAGTCCCAGAACATATAAGATATCTTCAAATGCAACATAAATCCAGAATCTAGCTGAAATGGTGTTGAGCCAGTTCCTTTGATTGCATAGCTTGCATCATCTCCCAGCTCAACTTGAGAAGAGAACTTTACATTCTTAAAATTAGCTAGATTATCTTTGTTCCCTGTCATGTGCCTAGAGGCACCACTCTCCACTAACCAAGATTCTGCACTATTTGTCACAGTGCCTGTGAGAGCTGAAACAAGGTAGTATTCTTTTCTTGTTTCTTGATCACTAGAAACCTCTCTAGGCTTCCTCCTGTAATTTCCTTCCTCTTCAAGAACAACAACAACATGAAACTTACCCTTATGTCATTTTCTCGATTTGGGACAGTTCGTGGCAAAGTGACCTTTCTTCTGACAGTTAAAGCATCTCACCCTTGAAATGTCAAATTCCTTACCTTTGTAGCCACCACTGTTTTTCTCCTTTTGAATAGAGAATTTCTTTCGAGAAGGGAATCTTTTCCCTTTCTTTGTGCTGGCTGTCAATGCAATATTGTCTTCTTTTGAGGAGCCGATTCTGCATTGAATCCTACCTTCTTCCTGAAGACAATTATGCCACAACCTTTCAAAGTTAGGCCGAGTCTCTCTTGCATTTACCCCGGATAGGAAGACCTCCCAAGCAGGTGGGAGACCATCGACAACAATCTGCACCAAGTCATCATCATCAACTGGTGCACCAATCACTAGTAACTCATCCCTGATCTGTGAGATCTTGGTGAAGAAGGATGCTATTGTATCATCCTTCTCCATCTTAAGAGTTCGCAACCTGTTCTTGAGAACCGTCTTCTGACTGGGTGCCTTCTTCTCATATAACTTTGTTAGTGTCAAAGCACTCCTTCGCAATCTTTAAAGGAGCTATTACAGGCATAATATTGTCCTTCACTAAATAAAAAATGATTCGTTTTGCCTTTGCTTGATTCTTCTTAAAATTTTCCCTTCCTGCATTTGAATTAGGTTCCTCTACTACACTGGTTATGAAATTATCCAAATCATTCGCTTCAAAAAATTTAAAACCCCTACCTTCCAAATATTGAAGTTGGAAGCTCCTTCAAGCCTGTCTTTAGCCTTCACTAAGATCAATGTCATCTCTGCAGTAACTTTTCAACAAATCTGAACTCTACTCTTTAAATAATCCTCTCCATGAACCCTGCGTGAGCTCAAGCTTGCTGCAAAACTGAGTGACTACACGCCCATGGCTCTGATACCATGTTGAAATTTAAATATAGTTCAGATCTGTAATATTTCTTAAAAAATACTTCTTGCTGATTTATAATTTCTTCACAATGAATACGCAGAGATACATGAACAGAAATAGAATAGAAGCATGCATGATAACACAAGGATTTTACCCTGGAAAAACCCTCTCAAGCTTGAGGGAAAAAAACCAGCAAATGATCTTTCTTATTAGCAAATGAATGAGCTAGGAGCAGATACAAATTTACCACAACCACACAGGCTTACAACCATGAGAGTCTGCTATCCAGATCTAGGTTTAAAGCTCGCTCAAATTCTGGTAGAAGTTAGCAGCTCGAAACCTGAGAGCAAACTGTCCTTGCTGCAAAGATCCCACGCGCAACAGAGCTTTCTTCTTCGCCGTGTCTTCAACGAGTATTTAATGTCACTTTGTCAAGCGCTAAGGTGTCTTATTAATAATAATTATTTCTCCATAACTCGCTATGGAACTTGTCTTCATCACTTGACTTAACTAAGATAACTCGTCTTAGTAACTCAACTTACCAACTCGACTTTACATGCAGACTTGACAACTCGTCTTAGTAACTCAACTTACCAACTCGACTTTACATGCAGACTTGACAACTCGTCTTTGTAACTTAACTTACCAACTCGACTTTACGTGCAGACTTTGTTAATTTATCAACTCGACTTTGTTAACTCAACTTTACATGCAGACTTTGTTAACTCAACTTACCAACTCGACTTTACATGCAGACTACTTGACAACTGGACTTTGCTTTGCAACTGAGTTTGCATGACTCGACTTTGACAACTTGAACTTGACAACTCAACTCTTTGACAATTCGTCTTTGCATGACTCGGCTTTTGCAACTCGACTTGCAACTCATCTTTGCAACTCGACTTTTCTACAGGCTCGATTCTTCTTCTTTCTTCCAGCAATCACAAGTCTTTCATGGCAGCCATGGTCTCACGTGCCATCATACTAGCTCATCACATATACATCATTTGCATCTCACGTATGAGAAAGATCATTTGTCTCAGGATGTGACCATCTGGTTCTCCATTCATGGTCAATTGCTTGGCCTAGGAAAAACTCACACACCACTTTTGCCTACACAAGACAATACCTCAACACATGAGGTCACTTAGTCTTGTCACAAATAAGACTGATCAACAGTATACTCTTGCCTTGGCTTTTGCTTATACAAAGCTCACAAGACTTTTTGCCTTGTCTCAAATAAGGCTATTCTCCAAGTCTCAAGTTAGCCTACACAAGGCAGTGAAAACTTTAACATCCTGAAAGTTATTTTGGATCATTTGTTTCTTCCCTTCCCCCCCCTTCACACTTGTCCCCACTTACTTGGGGAAACCCCTCCTCTTCCTCTCCTCCTCTTTCCTTTTTCTCAACCTTTCATTCATAGTTTGAGATGACTTTTGCTAACTCCATAAGGGTCCCATGTTTTAACATGGATTTACTAAGTTGAGTGAATCCTCGTCCCAAATGGGACTTTTGTGGGGCTATCTTGGACCTTCTATTATCATCATTGGCCATAACCTACCTTGGTAACACTTTCCTTAGTTTTCCCTTGCCTTCCTTTCCACTTAGCTTCTTATTCTCTTTTACATCATTCTAGAAAAACAATGGAAAGAAACCTTGTAAATATTTTAATTTCTAAGAAAGAATTCTACAAAAACTACTGGACTTGCACAATATATCTTTCCATAAAAGAAAATTAAAAGTACATGGAAAATTGCATAATTTTTTTTTGAACGAAAAATATTGAAAATAACTTCATGAATTGCATCAAGATAACTTGAAATCAATAAGAAAGATCTTCTGATGGTATTCCAACAAAGGACGAACACCTTCAGTAACCACTCACACAACTAGGTCAAAGATTAACACACTGATGTTTTTACTTGGTAAAATCCTTGTGGGGAAACATCCATGGCCCCAACCAATGTGGCCATTTGGAGCAATTTGTTAATGCAAAATAAAATATTACAAAGAGATTTACAAGAGTTTTTCACAATCGATCATCGACAAATGATCCTCCATGCTCTTTAAATAGAGATCATGGACCAATCGGGTGTTCAGCCATGGATCAATGTAGCCGTTAAGATCGAGGAGAATATGAATTGTCGGATCACTCTATGTTGAGAACATATCGCGACCGTCTGATTACCTAACTACAAATGCATACTAATGTATACTAAAGAAACACACTTTTACCTAACGACACATTAGACCAAGTTGATCTTAACTAACTCCTAAGTGTCTAAATATCCCAGCATCTCCCCTTAAGAACAATTTGGGATAGGATTGAAGGATTTACAAAAGCGACACAATAGGACAAGGAAGGAGGTACTTGAGCCTATCCCCCCTTAATGACAACTTCTCGAACTCTTAACATAGATCGAAGTTTGGAAAACATCGCTTCTGTAAGAGACTTTGTGAATATGTTAGTAACTTGATCTTCTGTAGGACAAAAGAGCACTTCAATAACTTGATCATGAATGAGCTTTCAGATGAAGTGCATGTGTAGCTCGATGTGTTTGCTGCGCTAATGTTTAACTAGGTCTTTGGAGAGCTTGATGGCACTTTTATTGTCGCATCAGAGGGTTGTCGGATGCTACTGCTGGGATCCAAACTCTGAAAGGATCTGTCGAAGCCACGAGGCTTCTTAACTTGCATTAACCCCTGCTCGGTACTCTACTTTTGCTGAAGAAAGAGCAACAACCTGCTGTTTGTTACAGGCCCAAGTGATAGGTCCTGAACCAAGGCTGAAAACATAACCTGTAGTAGAATTTCGATCATCAGGGTCGTCGACCCAATTTGAATGAATGAAACCAACCAATAAAGGAGTTCCCCTTGAGCTATAATGTATCTCGAACTGAACTGTACCTCAGACATATCATAGTATCCTTTTAGCTGCTTTCCAATGACTTTTATGGGGTGTTTTTGCATATACCGGGGAACAAGACCAACAACAAAAGAAATATCAGGATGAGAATGAGTCAAATAAAAGAGGCTACCAACTAATTGATGGTACAAAGTGGTACCAACTTCGTGAGAAGTACAGGTGGCAACAAGTTTGACTCCAGACTGGAAGGGAGAAGGGGCTGGTTTAGAATCTTCCATGTGAAAGTGACGAAGAAGGTTACAAGCATACTTAGATCGAGAAAGAAAAATTCCTTCCTTGGTTTGCAAAACTTGGAGGCCAAGGAAATAGTGCAAACAACCCAAGTCGGTCATTTCAAATTTCTTCTTAAGGCTAGTTTTCACATGGTTTGAAAGTTTTGGGTCACTACTAGTGAGGATAAGGTCATCAACATAAAGAACAAGGATTATGAGATGGCTTCCTACTTTCTTGGTATATACATGAGGGTCAGAATGACATCTAGAAAAGACTGTATCAAAAAGAAAGAAATCCATTTTGGCATACCAAGCTCGAGGAGCTTGCTTAAGACAATAAAGAGATTTCTTAAGGTGACAAACAAGGGTGGAGTCATTCTGGACATAGCCAAGAGGTTGTTCCATGTAGATTTTTTCTTACAAATCCCCATGCAAGAGGGCGGATTTAACATCCATCTGATGGACGTCCCATTTATGTGAGACAACAAGGGCAAAAACAAGGCGGATGGAATTCATTTTGGCTACAGGGGCAAAGGTTTCATTATAGCCAATGCCTTCAACTTGAGAGAATGCTTTGGCAACTAATCGGGCCTTGTGTCTTTCAACACTTCCATCTGATGCATACTTAGTTCTATACACCCATTTACATTTGACAAGTTTTCTTCCTTTTAGAAGAGGTACAAGATCCCAAGTATCGTTTGTCATTAAAGAATGATACTCTTCATTCATTGTTGTATCCCAATCTGAATGACCTGAAGCTTTTGCAAATGTCTTTGGATCATGAGTCTCTAAAACTTGAGCCAAAAGAGAATAGGCTCGCTGGAACTGTGAACGTGTTCGACACTGATCAGAAGGATCACTGACAAAATCACCAGTTGCTTCTCGAGTTGAATGGGCCTATCGGGGAAGCTGTGGTTCTAGTGCAAGTTCATGTTCAATGGATTCATTTGGAGGAAGGTGAGCAGGCGGAGGTGGATTTTCATCCTCACTGTCATCATTTGAAGAAGAAGAAATCGAAATAGGAACAAAAGATGGCACAAACTCCGAAGATAGATTGCAGGCTAAAGAAGGCACAAACGCCAAATTAGGCTCGCAGGCCAAGAAATTTTCATCAATTTTAAAATCTCGTCTAATAATAATTTCATTAGAATGAGGTTGAAGAAGTCTGTAACCTTTGACATCTTCAGAATAACCAACAAAAATACACTTCTCACTTTTAGGCTGTAAAGCTTTCCTTTTCTCATCAAGAATGTGAGCCCATGCTACACTGCCAAATACACGGAAGTGGCTTACTTCTGGCTTAATTTTATTCCATGCTTCTTCCAGTGTTATATTTTTTAGAGCCTTTGTGGGAGTGCGATTTACTATGTAATTTGCACAGTTAATGGCTTCTGCCCAATAGTTAAGACTTGTTATCGCGCAATTTGTACTTGCCCAAAAGCCAAAAGACAAGTGGACAATAAATTGGTGTAACAAGAGGTTATCCTATCACTGTCACCTAAATAAGATACCTCTTTCTCTTTAGGGGTAATAGCCTAAGGGAGACGTCCCTGGTGACTTGGGGGTTTGATAAGGAAAAGGTAATAGTATCAAGAAAGTTCTTCCCCTCTCACAAGTCACACTGATCTGAAAGTTCCAAAGGTTTTAATAAGATGAAGCAAAGATTTTCTTAAGTGTACCTGGCCAGAACAAGACAACAAGAAAAACACTATTTGCAAGTACCAATTGATATTAGTGCTTCATAAAACCTTGGACTTTGAATAAAAGCAACAAGCTGATATAAATGATGAAGCAACAGAAATTTATAACAGCAATGTACATATAATGATAGCTTCACAATTATACCTTAAACAAGCTTCAATAATGCCCAAAATGATAACCTAAAATTGACAATATGCTAGTATTTGTCAGAAGCAAAGAAGGCAATGTAAAATCAGCTTTAACACTTGCTTTTAGAAGCTTTTACTATTGTCATATATGGCTGTAGCTTTCTTTTGTAACAACAACAAGAATGTTAGTAAGTTAGTCTAATCTAAGGTTAGGAATGGTTAGCAAATACCTTGAAGTAGATGGTTTAAAGGTTGTTTTCATCAATCAATCAAATGTAAGGTATGAACTAGTGCCTTTAGGGTAAATGGAGTCACCTTTGCAGCAACAATCTAAGAGGAAACAAATGATAATAAGTGAACCAAAGAGAAGAGGGAGGATGGTTGAGGTGTTGGTAACCCAAGGCCTCAATCATCCAAAACCCTAGAAGGAAAACAACCACTAGGAAGTAGGTAACCCTAGGCCCTAGCGGTTTTCCTCCTTCTTTAGGTCAAGCTTGAAATAAACAAAAGCTTAATGAAGCAAAGGTACTAGAGTGCTGCTAAGGTAGGGCTCTAGCATATGCTTCAATGGATGTGTCTTCTAGCAAAATCAAGTAGGTGGATAGCTATTGAGAGAAGGACAATAACATGTGCTTTTCTCCTAGGGCTTCACACGAACAATTTCATAATCTTATAAATGACAAGTAAAAGATACCATAACCATTCAAAGAAAGAAGGATTGCATATTTCTACTTACATTCACCAAGAATAATCTAGTCACAAGCCCTAGTTGAAGAAATTCCACCATGAAAATGCCAAAATACACCAAATAAAGCTTCCTCCAAGAGTTGCGCACCACTTAGTTTAGCCAATAAACCCTAAAATAGGCCGAATTTCAGAGCTCACTTGTGTGTGAGTGGAAGATGATGAATAAAAATGAGAGTTTTATCTCTTATTTATACAATACAAATGACCTTTAATTACAAATTAGGTCAAAAAAGGCCGACATGGCCAGTTTACATGAAAAATCCAATTTTACATAAAATTGTCAAATAAAACCCTATTTTCATCTTTTTAGGGTGACGTCATCCCCTCCTAGGGTGACGCTATCCTTCTTGCTAGAACGTTAGCCCTCCAAGTGAAACGTTGGGGCTCAAAACCCCTTAGGAACTGCCACACGTGCCAACCAAAGTCGTCATCATGCTGGATACCTCAACTGGATGACGTCAAGGCTTTGAATGATGACGTCATGGGCCTTTAAGGGCCAACGCTATGGTGGGAGGGAAAGACCCCCCTGGGTACAGGCCCGCCCAAAGTGCCTCTGGTGCAATGTCCTCCCCTTTCTCTGGTGCAAGCCTTCGGTATCTCTCTGCCACTGGCTGGGGTCTCAACATCCATCTGGTGGGATTTTAGCCCTATGGAGGTCCGAGCTAATCATCTCCCCATATGTACCTGTCCGTCGGGCTTGGTCCTGCAGCAACAACAAGTACGCCCTCCATGGGCTCATAAGTCATAGGGATCATAGCAGTGCCAGTCACATCTAATAATCAAGTTACCCAAACATGTGCATAAAACCCCCCTTTCCCAGACAAATGCTCAAAAACGTTATACTATTTAACAAGCCAGGTTTGGAGAGAGTTTCAGGACGTCCTATTGGGATAATTCTCCTTAGGTGTGGGGTGTTTCCAGGCGAAGACCAATCTAGGTCATGTAAATGCATGAGATGGCGTGGGGGATGTTTGGGCAAGGGGTGCAGTGATGACAGGGAAATGTAGGTCTTACCTATGGGTGCCTCTGTAGAGGGTGAGTTGCACCTTGTCATGGATGTAATTGTTTCCTAGCCCATTAAATGCCTTTTTACTCTTTGCCTTATTGCTTTTTCTTTCAAGAGAATAGTTGGAGGACACTGCCCTGGCATGATGACTAGTGGTGACAGCGTTACCCACAAGCATTTCACGGAGATGAGAAGGTTGGCTCGTGATGAGACCCCCTTTCTCTTGGCTATGCCATCGAGAGCCACTACCCTGGTGTGGTGACTAGATGAATAGT
Source organism: Picea sitchensis (assembly GCA_010110895.2). NCBI lineage: Eukaryota > Viridiplantae > Streptophyta > Pinopsida > Pinales > Pinaceae > Picea > Picea sitchensis. Next base: position 70,136 of record SNQJ01S0016575.1, on the reverse strand, counting down.
AGTGTCATATCGCTACATGCCCATGGACCTAATAGGTTGGCTCATGATGAGACCCCCTATCCACCAACTAGGTCTTGAGCTTTATTTTATTTTATGGGTCCCTCCTTTTTCTTGCTGAGAAGCCTTTATTACTTTCTCAGGGATCCCTGGGTGAAGCATCTCAAGGTTTGATCTTGTCTTTTAACTTTTGCCAGCTACTTTTACCCTCTGGGCCTTTAGCCCCTTCTTCCCACAAGGCAAGGTACAACCCTTACTAGCTTGGCAAACCCAATCCCCGAACCAATGTAGGGGATAGATGAGAGGAAAAAATGATGAAAAGTGATAAGTATGGAAGGAATGGATGATGACCTTTCATAGGCCCACCCAGTGGCAACTCACTCCTAAGGGAACCAACTTGCTAGGGAATTCTGTCATCTTCCCCAGGTATGGACAACTTAAAAGGCATAATGTCCAAGCAAACGTCATGAAGCAAAAGAGAATTAAATGCACATATTCAAATGCTTTGAGAATCAGAGTGACACATACCATGATACCCGGACTCATTACCTCATGGAGCAAGACCCACTGCTACTTCAAAACTAGGCCGATGGGATGGATGTTGCTGCTGCTGACAAAATGGAGGCGCTGAAGAAGAAAGGATGGGCCCTCCAACGCCAAGCTCAAGTCAATATGGTTCTCAGTACTCCATGTCTAGGACCTGTGGGCCTCGAGACATAATCTCCTTAGTTATCCCTAGGATAGGGGATACCAAGACTTAATCCCTTAGATTGGATCATATAGTTAGCCATTTCCTTTAATGTGCGATTCTTTTTCTCAACAACACCATTTTGTTGTGGTGTATATGGAACGATGTGTTGCATTTGGATGCCCTGTACAGTGCAGTAACTTGTAAAATTGTTGTTCACATATTCGCCTCCATTATCTGTTCTTAACCTTTGAAGTTGATGTCCAGATTGTCTTTTTACAAGGGCGTAGGCCAAAAACTTGTCAAACACTATGCTCTTAAGTTTTAAGAAGTAAACCCAAGTGCGTCTGGAAAAGTCATCAATGAAAGTTAAGAAATACTTGCACCTAAAAAAAGGAGAATAAAATGGACCACACAAGTCACTTTGAACAAGATGCAAAGGGGTTGAGGTGTGCCAAGAGGCACGTTTGTCAAAACTGTCTCGATGATGTTTGCCGAGAACATAACCGACACAAACACCATCTCTACAAGAAACAAGAGGAAGACCAACCGCTATCTGTTTATTACATAGTTGCTGGAATCAGCCATAGTTTAGATGACCAAACCGCTCATGCCAAAGTTTTCTCAAGTCATAGCTATGAGCAACAAAAACTAATGGAAAAGATGATGACCCAAAGTTGTCAAAATTATACAACCTGGTAATATCATCAACAATACCAGTTGCAAGAGCATGCTTAGGATCTTTTAGATCCTTGATTATAACTTGGTGAGGTGAAAACTCTATGACTTTGCCTTCGCCTGAATGAGTGATTTGATACACAGATGAAGGTTGCAGGAAAGACTTGGAACACATAATACATCATTGAAATGACCATTATCTACTTGAACTATTAAAGACCCTACAACACTAAGAGATCTATCATCACTATTATCACAGGATTTGTACTTGTGCAAATCCCTCCACAAGATCCTCAAATCTTGTTTAATTATGGAAGAATCTACCACTGCCACCTAAGTAGAGACTTCCCTCGTTTTAGTGATGGAAAGAGGTCTATCGCAAGGGAGACTTCCCTGGTGACCTCAAGGGATCAAATAGCAAGATTAGCCAAGCCTACAACCCCCTATCTTGGTCACTTGTTAGTTAGGTCTAGGTCTAAGAGAGGGATAGAAGATAACGAGATAATTGTTGTACCTCTACGAGACAATAAACAAATTTCAACATAATATAGACAATAAAAAAGTTATAGCATGCAAGAATGACCTCTTGGACACTAGACAATGAAAAAATGCTATGGCTGTTGCAAATTACAGCAGTAAACCAATTATATAATAACAATTAATATATTGCAACAACAATAAGTAAAAGTGCTCAGAAATGTAGCAATTCACCATGAAAAGTAAGCATTTAACAATTATATTATCATCCAATTGCCAGAAGTGTTTTCTGAGCAAGTTAAGCCACTTATAAATGGGTGTATGCAGCAAATTAAAGTAGTTTTCAGTGGCTGTAGCAAACTTTTATAACTACAGCAATAAATATTGATAGTTTGCCAGGGTTAGGGTTAAAAATGTTAGTAGGATGCTTGAGAGAATGAGAAATTTGGTTTTAATAGCTACTTTAACCACACGAACACTTCTAGACTAGCGTCGTTGTTCTCTAGGGCTTGTGGAGTCTCAAATGCATTAGCTTGAAGATTGAACTAAATGAAACAAGGAGGGTAAAGTCTAAACCCTAAGGTGCAAACGCACTTGGGCCTTAGGTCTTAGACTTTGAGGAAAGAGATACCTAGGGTACAAACACTCTTGGGCCCTAGGTGCTATTTTTCCCTTTGTCTAGCTTCACTTAGGTCGAGGATCAAAGTCTAGGGTTAAAACCCTAAAGTGCAAACACTTTTGGGCCTTAGGCTTTTAACCCTAGCAAGAATGCTACACAAACTTGGACAATAAATACTTTGTGAGGGAGAGAAACACTTATGTCTCCCTCTTTGGGTTTCAACAAGACTAGAAAACTTGAAACAAGATAGCAATTCAACCTTTATCATTAGCAAGAAACATAAAATTGCAGAAAATTACTTACTTCCTTCAAGCAACATGTTCATTCAAACCATAATTGCAGAAATTATCCATCCAAGAGTGTTAAACATCCACAAAGAACCTCCAAGGCTAGCGCATGAGAGAAAAGAGCTAAGAGACCAAAAATAGTGAAAGTTTTGAGGTGTTACCCCACCACAAGTGGTGAGGAATTCATGATGAATGAAATGATCTAGCGCTAACCTCTTTATATGAGGCAAACCTAGCACATTTGTCCACAAAATAAGTCAAAATGTCATTAATCCATAATTTAAGTGTGGCCGACCCCTCAACTAGCCTCTACAAATGATAAAAATGCAAATTAGCCATCATAAATGCCACACGTGTGGTGACATCAAGCCTCCCAAGGGTAGAGGAAGGCCTCTCAAGGCCACATGGCATCATCTCAAGGTGAAGTGATGGAAAAGGATGCATCTCATCGTCCATGGTCATGCTCAATCATCTGTAACCTCAAGTGACATCAAACCCCATCATCATAAAACCCTACAAGATGACATCATCATCAAATGGAGGCCAATGTCAAGGGTCTAGGGCACTGCATCTAGGGTGGAGGAAGCTGCATCTGGTCTTTGCATGGTATCTGGCTATCAACTACTGCAACGTCCTCAATCTGGTGAATAATAAGCCCTTGGGTACACTGCCCAACTTGTGGGCTTCCAACCCATCTGTGTGCCATCATGACCAAATCTACCAAAACCAAGCCCATTTGTCCATCGTCCAAGGTCCCGAAGACGTGAGAGCTCATGTCGGGAGGTGGCAAGTCACTGGATGACTCACTACTTTGCATCATACGTGCCAAAGTCCTGTAATAAGGGCATAGCGTACTGGGTGAAAGCCTAGGATGTCCCTCAACCAATATAAGACAAGGTAAACCAATGTTCATAAGAGATATTAGTCCTTGAGTCGTCATGCAAAGTAAGTTGTTACTTAAGATATAAGCCATGTAAACAATTCACCTTAGTATCCCCTTCAAGCATCACACCATCCCAGAACCTCATCTGAGTTGGCAAGTTTGAATATGGGAGGGCCCTCATCCAACCCTATTAGGTGTGCCAACCAAGACTATGAAATAAAAGAACGAGGTAGAGGGACAGGTCTCGAGGGAAACAGTGAAAGAAAGAAACCCTTCAAGAGTAAGTGTGATAGTGGTACGAATTTGGGCTTACTTCATGGCTTATGGTGTCATTAAATCCATTTCTATGAGCGCCTCTATAGAGGGAGTGCTTGCTTCTCGAGATACCCTTTCCTCGACACCTTTTGCATTTCGAACCCCTTAATTTCCTTTTGATACCCATTAATTGTTTTGCAACTCCCCTTTACAAGTTTCAAGCTTTTATTCTTTCATTTTCTTACTAGGCTAAAGTCTTGTTATAAGTGTGCATTCAGTGCATCAGGACAAGGGGTGATTACCATTAGAGGGGATAGAGCTCAAGCTGGCCTGTGGCTTTTATCATTTTTTACATAGCATATATAGCAGTTGCATCAACCTTTGGGCCTTTATGAAGAAAACTGAGATACTATGAAGCTGCCCAACAGGTCTGTCTTTGACCTTTTGTTGGGCTCTAAGTTTAGTCTCCAAAACTGTCCTTTGCTGTTGTTTTAGGACAACAAACAGTCAAGTACTTTTCTGCTCATAATTTTGATGGTTAAGTGTTCTTTGAGGTGCCCTTGCAAGTGTTTTCGAACCGGTGGTTAACACCTGCAATATAACTCAAAACAAGTAACACTCCTCTAGATCTTTACAACGCTAAAATGCTGATCTAAACTATAAGCATACATGAAATTTAGGACACAAGTATTTTTGGTCAACACGACCCTGGATAAAAGCCTCCCAAGGAAAACCAGTTTAGAATGAAAGTATATATAAGTGGTGTCTAAAGCATGAGAGACAACAAATATACAAATATGAAGGAACCTGATACAATAGCAACTCCTCTCGAGACGCTTTGAAGTTCCAAAAAGAGAAATGTGCCCAAGCTTAGTGCGCCCTCTTCCCTTGTTGCTCTATCCCATTGAAACAATGCGCCTTGACCCTCTGAGCTCCAAAGAAGAATCCCTTGCACACAATGAAGCTCTTGTGTGCTACCTCTCCACTAAAACTGATGGATCTGCGATCGTCCAACCGTAGCTAGTGTCTGCTATGTGTGCGCCCTCCTCCAAGCAAGAACAACCACCACAAAATAAAGAGGGTCCAAGCCTCCATGAGTCCTTCATGGAAGGAGGCGCCCAAGCTTCCCTCAACCATAGCCTCCATCCTCATCTCAATGCTCTCTCTCAAACTCTCCAACTGAACAAATGAGTGAATGAGCCTCCTTAGGCTCTATGTGCCCCTCTTGAACCATCCTTAAGGAAACCTAAGATTGGATGGCTAGGATCACTCCAAGCCATCTCCAAAAGTATTTGAACTCAAAACCCACTTTGGGTTAAGTTTCCTAAGTTCACTTTATGTCCCTTCATTCAACCACTTAGTGAATAAAATGTCACTTTTGCCTTAAGTGACAAAATTCCAACTTTTTGACTTAAGTGAAGTCAAAGTGGAATTAGACATAAAGTACAAGGTACATAGCCCCAATGTAGTTCTCTCTTGTGGTTAGAGACCCAAAACCCCAAGGGGACCACTTCCCAAGGTACACCATAACTCAACACTCCCTTTCACTGAGGAAAGTGTTTCTCACCAAACCCATCTTGTCTTTGAAGTAGACATGTTTGCCCCTTGGCAAGGCCTTGGTGAGAATATCTTCAACCTGCTTGTCAGTCGGAATGTACTGAAGCTGTACTGCCCCTCGCTGTACCCAATCTCTGATGAAGTGGTATCTGATCTCTATACGCTTCGACTTGTCATGGAACACTGGATTCTCAGAGAGTTTGATACAACTTTGATTATCGCAGTGAATGACAGTCGGAGGCAACTCCTAATCAAATAATCCTACCAGTAACTTACAAAGCCAAATCGCCTCGCAATTGACCTGACAGGCCGCCATATACTCTGCCTTGGCTGAACTCAAAGCAACTGACTTTTGTTTTTGGTTGGACCAGGAAACAAGTCATGACCCCAATTCAAAACAACACCTTGAGGTGCTCTTCTTGTCAATAGCACATCCTGCCCAGTCCGAGTCTGTGTAGCCAACCAAACTCACTCCATCCCCTCTAACATAGTCCAGGCCATAATCCATTGAACCTGCAATGTACCTCAAAACATGTTTTGCCTCAATCTAGTGAACACTCCTCGGCTCCACCATGTACTGGCTGAGAGTGTTCACAACAAAACAAATATATGGTCGTGTTGCCGTCCTTATACACACTTGCAAACGTGAGCTAAGTCCTGCTCACTTAGTGTGTCCTTAGAGGCACAATACCTAGGTTCAAAGCCCATGCTGTCACTTTGACTTGAACCTCTTCCGTCTAGGCTTACTCCTAGGGAAGCCAAGGGGGGTAGACCCTAGTTACTATGTGAATTATTAGATGAATTCTAGGAGTTAATTTTAGTTTATTAAAGGTGAGGGGAAGCTAGCCTATATGGCAAGCAACAATGCAATTGCAAATCGTTAGAATGAGAATCAAGCCTTTCCCTAAGTCAACTATGACTAGTGCCTAAGGTTGGGCAAGGGGTCAATAAGTTTACACAATTAAAGAATTAAATACAACTTATACAAGAGACAAATAATGAGATAGGATACAACAAGAATTACGTTACAATTGAAATATACAAATTGAAATACAAGATAGCTTACAATGAACAAGATGAATTAAATGATTACACCATATACATGAAAGAGATAATTAGATAAATGAAACATTCAATTCACAAAATGAAATGATGAAATATATCATTCATAAAACTTTATGAACAAGAATAAGCACATTAGATGATATTACAAATATACAAAAGGGAAATTAGATTTTAGACCAATCACATAAGATGTCACAACGTAGATATTGCCTTGAAATGTTGATTGTTTTAAAATACCCAAATATATGAGAACTCAAATTGCCTTAAATGTGATTGCGAGACTTGAAATGAGAACTTGCTTGTAAATGAATCACACCACCATAAGATTGCTTGCAAAATGAAATTGAGATATTATGTTGTGAAATGAAAACGTGTTGCAAGTGTTATGAAATGT
>SNQJ01S0016575.1:45147-63226 GCA_010110895.2 Picea sitchensis | reverse complement strand
GAGGTATTTACCTCCACGTGTGAACCTGACGAGAATAGAATACTCCGGGAAGCAAGAAGAAACAACAATGAGTTGGCTAATAACCCTAGAAGACTTGTTGGCTCAAGACGATAATTTATACTAGGTTATTAGCCTCCAAGAGAAGTCGGCCAGAAGAAATAATAATATACTGAACAGACAGTACCCAAAAGGAGAAGTCGGCTTCAGTAAGTCTACCAAATTACTATAAATATAGGGCGCTAGTTCTCATTTGTCACAGTCTCAGAATTGCAGAGCAGCAACTGGTGCGCACTGTAGTGCCCAGTCTTGTGCGCAGGTTTGAGGAGAGCTGCCGGTGCAGCTGCTGCAACTAGCAGTTACGTTTTGGCTTGGACTATCTCTTGGCTAGGGTTTGGAGTATTTGATCATCTCTTTGTGATGCACTATCTTTGGGGAAAGGTGCACTACCCTTTGTTTGGCTATCTAGCCTAGGGTTTGCTTTCAGAGTGATTTTCTGTCAAGGTTAAGGTGCTCGGAGGGTGGCTTTGGCCTATGGTTGGGTGACAAGGGTATTGTCAATGGTAAAACGAGCACACATATTTCATATTCTAACAACCATCTCCCATACACTGAGTTGTCTGGATGTGATGAGCTTGGTTGATCTGTAGCTGTAAGAGGCATCTGAGGTGGGATGTTGGGTTGCCATCTGTGGATATGCTGATCATCATCATGGTCGGGATCATTGTCTCCATTGCGAGCCATGAGACATGATCTCCTATAGTTGCCCCTAGGCATGGGGGGGGTAACAATCACCAACAAATATTTTCTTGATGTTACATTCATTAAGAGCAGAAAATATGGCTTTATCCCTAGCCATATGATAATATGCTCTTGAATCAATAAACCACGCATTAGAAGAAGAAGTAAAAGTTGCATTGAAGGAGAAACTAGAAGCAAAAAGTGCATGTCCATGAGAAGAAGAGTTAGAAGAAGAAGAATCAATACTGATGTTGTGCTTCTTCATCACAACTCCCAAAGCTTTCATCTTCTTAAAACATTTGGACTCCACATGACCATCTTTCCCACAAAAGTTACAATGTCTGTCAGTCTTCTTATTTTTAGATTTTGCTCCTTTGTCACCATTAGGAGTAGAAGTTGGCGGAGAGAGTTTGGGACCATTGTTTTACTAGTTGTTGTGGTAAGGATGTTGCTTCTTGGGATTCTTGGATTTATCTTTCTGTTGGGCCACTAAAGCTTTGTTGGATGTACCTGTAGTGCTGATTAGTCCAAGTCGCACAAGCTTAACTTGTTCTCGAATTAGAGCATCACAAAAGGACTCAAGAGAGGGTTCTTTATAAGCACTCCCTAGAGCTTCTCTAATGGTATAAAAGGTAGATACAAAAATAGAATATGCACTACCAAGCTTAGAGAGAATAACATATATGCATTGATCTTCCTTCAGGTCTAGTTGGCACTCTATACACAAAAGTCTAAGTGTTTTGAACTTAGATAAGTAATCTTCAATGCAAGGAAAATCGTTAGGACTTAAAGTCATTAACTGATTTTCTAGCCAACGTGGCCACTTGAAACAATTTATTAATGCAAAATAAAATATTACAGAGAGATTTACAAGATAGTTTCTCACAATCGATCATCGACAATTGACCCTCCATGCTCTTTAAATAGAGATCATGAACCAATTAGGTGTTAAGCCATGAATCATTGTAGCCGTTAAGATTGAGGAGAATATGAACCGTCGGATCACTCTATGTCGGGAACATATCATGACCGTCAGATTACCTAACTACAAATGCATACTAAAGAAACTCACTTTTACCTAACAACACATTAGACCAAGTTGATCTTAACTAACTCCTAAGTGTCTAAATATCCTAACATCCCCCCTTAAGAACAACTTGGGATAGGATTGAAGGATTTACAAAGGCGACACAATAGGAGAAGAAATGAGGCATTAGAGCCTATTTATACACCAAATGTTACTTGTAATATTCATTTCAAGTGGATTCTTTTCCGTCATTAATAAGGTGTTATGTCTAAGGGCACCGTCAAAGTGTTGCACTCTCTTTTGCTTTGTTTATTTCTCTCTAGGGCACTTATGCTTGGGTTTATTTCTCTCTCTAGCACACTTTTGCATGGGTTTATTTTCTCTCTCTAAGGCCTCTCTTAAGTTTTTATTTTTTTCCTTTTTTTTCCATAAATCTAGGTAACGTATCCCAGGGGAAACCGCCGGGCACTTTTTCTCATTCAAAGGATGGCACCTAGGGTAAACTCTCTATTCTTTAGGGCATCAGGTCAGGTCAACAACTCATGATTAAATCATATGTAGCTCATTAACAATCAACTCACTAAGGGCAAACATGTCACAAAGTGGGATTTGAACCTGGGTGGGGAGGGTAACAATTTTCCTCACAACCACTTGAGCTACACCCAATTGACATGGGTTCTCTAAAGTTATGTTGTATTAGGGCCAGTTTATTCTTTGTATTGCAGAATTAGGGTTTTTCTGATTGGTTCTATTTGATCCTCTCTCTCTCTCTTATGAATCTCAAAACCAATGACTAACCTCTAGTCAACTAGTCAACTATAGTCTATAAATATCACTGATAAAAATAGAAAATCCTTAAGAAAGGGAAATGACAGAAATAGGCTCAGAGCAACAAAAAATCTAACAACGTGTCTTGAGTTCTACTTTGAGGATTATACTATTGGTGATGGGGGAGACTTTTGTTTTGTAACATGCTCAATTTGGAATTTCACGTAGGTCCAATAGAACTCTCCATAACTATGTATGTAACTATGGACCGAGTATAAAATAGGACTCAAAACTTATACGAGGTTGAATAGCAATGTAGATATGCAGAATTCAAGTAACAATTTTATTGTAATGTAGTCAAATTATGTGGTTTTTTGTTCAATGATTCTATGATATATGTGTTCTCCTTATCATTCTACATTTTGGTAGTATATGAATCACATCCACAAGCTTGTTTTGTTAAGGGGATTCTTTTGTCAAAGTTGTAATGAATGTGGAGTCAAAAAAGGCTATGTCCTCATTTAATTTCTTTTATTTTTGTCTGTTCATTTCTTTTCTAGGGTATTCTTCCTTTAATTATATTGCCCACTAGAAATCCATGATATAGTATCATAACCCCCATATGGAGGAAGGCACCCCACCTCATAAGTTGTGTATAAATACACACCTTACAAGTCTATATATTGTCATTTTGGATTCATTAGTTATTGATTCTTTTGCCTAAGGGCAACATATCTCTTGTTCTTTTGTTCACGAGTTCACTTCTCTTTATGTGATATTTTTGTTCAAGGTTTATGCTGGATTAGGGTTCACTGAAGTGTTCACCATAGATCCACGATCTCTTTATCAACCCAACAGGAGTTGTGTATATATACACCAACTCTCATTTGTAATATTCATTTCAACTGAATTCTTTTCCATCATTAATAAAGTGTTATGCCTACGACACCATCAAAGTGTTGCACTCTCTTAAGTTTATATCTCTCTAGCGCACTTATACTTGTTGAGATTTGGTCTTGTTATCCCCAATTTCTAGGGATAACTAGGAGATCATAGAAAATATAAGGCCATGGTCCTAGACGTGGAGTATGAGAGAAATAAAGGATTAACAGTATGGCCCTAGAGGACTCCATATACTCCTTACGTCGGGGCTTGTCTTCATTAACAACAACATCATCACCATAGAAGCTTGGATTTGTATCGGAGAAGACTCTTCCTCCATGATGTAATTGGTCAGGTGTCATGGTATATTGTCATTTTTGATCCATTTACTAACCTTTAGATATATGCATCTTACTCCTTTTATTCCTGACAACTGTGGATCTTACATTGACCAGCTTGACCATGGTTGGGGTAGGCAGGGTGTCCTAGTAAGCTTGTACCCATAGGTTTGGTTTTCCTTGAGGGATTCCCCGAAGAACCATGGAATCAGCTCTCATCATGTCATCCTTTTACATCTTATCCTCCCACTCTGTCCCCATCCCCCTGAAAATTAAAGACATTAGGGTGACATTTTGTGGGGTTACACCTTATCTCATGGGAAGAGGTAAAGGCCTAGAGGTAAAACAAGCTGAGAGTAAAGATAAAAGCTAAAATGAAACCCAGTCTCTTGCCCGAGGATCCCGAAGGCAATAAAAGCCTCGACCAGAAATAGGGGACCCAGAAAACAGCGAAACAAGACCAGCCGGGATGGGGGGTCTCATCCGCGAGCCAACCTAGTGTGTTCATGGGTACCTAAGCGATTATGACATTGCCACTGCAGGATTTACTACCTTGAGCCAGTTTACATGGCCAAAGGGAAAGGGTCTCATCATGAGCCAACCTTATATCCCTACGTGAAAGTGCTTGTGTTAACCTTTATGCATTTCTGGTCCTGCCTTCCAAGGCGGTGTCCTCCTGAACAGTCCTTGAAGTCAAAAGAAACAAAATAGAAATAACAAAGGCAATAAGGCTTGGAAAATTGCATCAAATTGTGAACAAACTCACTTCTTCTACAAGGCACCCGCAGGTAATATCATGCATCTCTATCTTTCACTCTACCCATTTTTTTGGACATCCCTTGACCACATTACTTCGTTCTACATGGCTTGGATGATTCCCCTTGGAGACTTTCAACCTTTATGGATACTAGCCCAATAGGTTTTTTTTTTTTTTTTTTTTCTTTTTTCTTTGACTTTGTATTGTAGGTCTTTGTAATATCTTTGAGCTATTGAATGATATATCGGGGTTTTATGCATGTATTTGATAACGTGGCGGTGAAAATTGATTGACATTTACCATGATCCTGTGACTAATGAGTAAAGGAGGCCGAAGTTTTGATAATCGCGAGGACCATGCAAATGGACGGTACCAGTTGGGCCGGTACATGGGGAGATGATTAGACCGGACCTCCATGGAAATTTTGAAGAGCCCATTAGATAGTTCTTTGGGACCTCATGAGGGGTAGAGACAGACCCGGTGCTTGATTGAGCCTTTGCACTTAAGAAGAAGAAGGACGTTCCATCCTAGACACTTTAGGTGAGCCCAACCCGGGGGTTGACCCACTTCTGGTGGAACATCTCCCTTTGATGACCTAGGACCACCTAGGAGCCTTGATGTCTGCCAGTATAAGCTGGGTTGTGGAGACAGCGCTTGCGTGTGGCGAGAGAGGTTGGAGGCCTAAAGGGCGATGTTTTGTCATTTGTCGCGCATTTTGCCCTAAAAGGGCCAGCGTCTCCCTGTAGGGGCTTGGCGTCTTATATGCTCATTTAAGGCTTTGATTTAGCAATTTAATGTAAAAAGCGATTATGATTTTTGGTTTGTAGCCTTGTGTCCAGGCTATTTTTAATGACCTAATTTTAATTATAGGTCATGATACCTATATATTGAGAATGTTTTCCCTCATTTTATGGACATAACACACAGCAACTCACTCTCTTGTGAGGATGATATTTTGCTATTTGGGTATTTGGTCTTTTAAAGTGAGGGGCACTTGTTGATGGAAGGATTTTTGCTTGGCATGTTTGGCATTTCTCTTGAAGGAAAGGTTTACAACTAGGGTTTGCATATGCTTTTCATCATGATATGTAAGTGTTTTCTTGCAAAACTTCTTAATTGAATGGTTGTAGGTTTATATTCTTGCATTTGCTTGATAAATTTGTTGATTTTAAAACCCTAGGTGACAAAGAGCACCACAAAGTAGGTCCTTGTCTCATGTCCCCTTAGAGAGAAATATTCAACCATTGAAGAAGAAGGAAAAAGAGCCTAGCCTTGCTACACTCTTTTCACTTTTCCCTTTGTGCTAGCTGTGATTTTTAAAAGGTTAAGAAGGAGGTGGCGTCCAGGGCCTAGGTTATCTACACCTAGGGTGGGACGTCCATCTTCTAGGGTTTTTGAAGAGCCTTGCCATTACAGCTTACTCTCCCTCACCTCATCCCTCTTGTTTTAACTCATCCCTTTATGCTAGCCCGTTTTGCCAAGTTCCAGTGACCCACAAGGAAGGAGGAAAGAGCGAGGCCTTGCTTAAGCAACAACAAAGTGAGCCTATTTCCCCTAGGTTACTGATTCTAGGGCCCTGCCATTGCGACACTCTAGAACCCTTCCCTCTTGTCTTTAGCCTTTATTCCTTCAACATTGTTTCCCTCTCTTGATTTGACTCCATTTACCTTTAGGCATTGATCTTAGACACACAGCGTTGAAGTGATAGTGCTCAAACCAACTCTCAAAACTTTAAATTTTTGAAAACCCTACCCAACTAGCTAACCCTAACTAGGTGACACCAGTTGGACTATTTCCATATTAGCCTTAACAAATTTTGATAATAAAGCAATTAGATGATGGTTGAAAGCATTTATTGAATAAAAGGTTGATTAAATACATTGTTAGCTACATCATCTCAATAGTTATTGATGAATTGATACTTTTCCATTGTTATATTATTAAAACATTGATCTCATTAATATGTATTGTTTCAATTGCTTACATATTGATGTCGAGATAGTTACATGAAGTACTAAGTTCTAACCCATTGAGTTACTTTAGCAGTATATATAAATATTAGCATTGTCTTGTTACGGTAGGGTGTTTTCATTTGGGCATACACTTCTTTATTGGTTGATTAGCAGCAGGATTATCACGACCTTGGTGGTAACTTGTGAGGAGGGACTTTGACCTTGACATACTTGACCTCTTCAAAACCCGAGGTTACCCAGGGGCGTCTCCCTTGGGATCCAATCTCCTAAATAGAAAGAACCTCCCCATTGAGGTATTTAGATTTAGAGGGAAAGGTTCACAATGCATGAGTTGGCCTCTATCCTTTAGCCTTTTGACCTAGCTACAAGCTGATAGATAACAAGTACCTTGGAAAGTGGTCCCCTTGTGTTTGTGAGTCTCATGAAGGGAGACTAATACCTGTATCTACTTTATGTTTAATTTCACTTTTACTTAGGAGGTTTAAGTCAAAAAGTGAAATATGTCTATAAGTCCAATAAAGTGACATTTAATTCACTTGTGGGTGAGTTAAAAAGGACATAAAGCAAACTAAGGAAAGTGGGGAGTTAAAGGACATAAAGCAAACTAAGGAAAGTGGGTTTCCTAAGTGAGATTTTTGGATTAAATCTCACCCATTGATTAGACATGGCTAGATTGGATCTAGGCCATTGATCTTTTAGGGCTTGGCCAAAGAGAGGCTAAAGGATGGAAAAGGGTAATGAAGAGATTCATTCTTCACTTGAGAGATTTGAGAGGAGAGGAGGAGAAGGGAGAAACTCTTGAGCGCATTTCTTGAGGAGGAGAGGGCGCATGAGGTCAAGGGTTGAGGAGGAGCCATAGCTTGGTACTAGCTTTGCATGGAGAGTCTACCATGGAGGCGTGGGCTACATCTTGAGTAGGGGTGCATTCATCTTGTAGAGGGGCGCATTCTTGAGAGGAGAGGTGCATCAAGCTAAGGAGAGGCGCACCTTGTTGAGGGACTTGCTTGTTGAGGAGAGGCACACTCTATGGGGAGTGGAGGGCGCATGGCAAGTGAGGGCACACTCTATTGTGAGGTTCTTGCTAGAGGAGGGGCGCACTTAGGCTTAGTGTGTACCTAGCCTTGGAGGGAAGCATTCTTGAGAGGAGGGTGCAAGACCAAGGGCAAGGAAAAGGCAAGGCAAGGTTCAAAGTTCAAGCAAAGGGCAAATGCAAGGCAAGGGACAAGGAAAGAGGCCAAGGCATTAGCAAAGGAAGAAGGGCGCACCGAGGCATTAGCAAAGGAAGAAGGGCGCACCAAGGCAAAGGGCGCCTAGCTTCAAGGGGCTAGTAGGCACATCTTCAAGGGACTCCAAAGCATCCGAGAAGGGTTGCTATTGTACCGGGTTCACTTGTATATGTTTTCCTTGTTGTACATTTTGCTTTGAGATCTTTCTCTCTCTACTGCACTTATGCTTGGGTTTATTTTTCTCTCTCTAGGGTTATTTTGCCTTAGTGCTGGTTTTTTCTCTTTATTTCAGAATTAGGGTTTTGCTGGTTGGTTCCATTCTATCCTCTCTCTCTTTCTTATGAATCTCAAAATTGATGGGTAATCACAAGTCAACCAATCAACTCTAGTCTATAAATAGAACTGCTAAAAATAGAAATTTCTTAAAAATAGGAAACAACAGAAACAGACTTGGAGCAGCAAAAAAAAACTAACGTTGGGTCTTGAGTTCTACTTTGAGGATTATGCTATTGGTGAAGGGGTAGACTTTTGTTCTGTAACATGTTTAATTTGGAATTTCACGTAGGTTCAACAGATCTCTCCATAGCTGTGTACATGACTATGGACCAAATATTGGGACTGAAAATTTATAGTAGGTATAATAGCAATGTAGATACACATAATTCAAGTAACAATTTTATTTTAAAATAGTCAAATTTTGTGGTTTTCTCAACAACAATTCTATGATAAATGTGTTCTTCTTGTCATTCTACTCACATCCACAAGTTTGTGTTTGGTAAGAGGATTCTTTTGTCAAAGTTGTAATGAATGTCGAGTCAAAAAAGGCTATGGTCCTTATTTAATTCTTTTTATTTCTGGCTGTTCATTTATTTTCTAGGGTATTCCGCCTTTACCTATATTGCCTACTAGAAATCCATGATATATTATCAAATTGGTTTTCTAGGGCATTACTTATACTTAGGACATTATTTGTGTGGGATATCTATAATGTTGTCTTTGTATGGATGAACATTTTGGTATTACTTGAGTGACACATTTGAAATCTTTCACTTATTACAACATTTGCAGTGTTATCCCCCTTTCCTAGAGATAACTAAGGAGATGATGTCTTGAGGCCCTCAGGTTGCAGACATGGAGTACTGAGAGATGGATTGACCGACAGTGTCCACTTACATAGATGGAGCCCCGCCTCACCACCATAATTCTCCATTCGTTATGATGGCATTCACCACACCAACTCGCTTCCAGAAGACGATGGATCTTGCTTCATGAGGTAATGAGTTAGGTATCATGGTAAGTGTCACTTTAATACTCGGGGCATTCGAATATGTTGCATTAAAACTTCTCTTGATTATGGAACATTTTGCTTGGAGATTATGCTTTTTTCCTTATTTCACCTTGGTGAGTGTCATGATTTCCTAGTAAGTGGCCACCCTTGGGGAAAGGGTTGTAACCATGGGTCTTCCTTGAAGGGTTATTGTACCATCCCCACTCATACTTACCACTTTCCATTACTTCTTCTCTTCCGTGTCCCCGTCTTTTAGGTCATCGAGCTTATTGACCCAAGAACGACATGTACCTCATTTCATGGGAAGAAGGCGCTGAAGACCCAGAGGCTTGTAGCTAGAAAAAGATAAAATCCAATCATAAACCTTCCCGATGCTCGCCCGGGGATCTCGAGGACAATGAAATGTTTCTCGGAAAAATGTTTAAGGATCCCTAAAGAATAAACTAATTAAAATCATGCCAACCAAGGTAGAGCGGTGTGGGCTTTGTTTTTATTGCTTAGTTTAGTGCCCCCATACGTCTTCAACCTGGAAACACTCTAATAAACTAATGGCAAATGGGCTTGGAAAAATGTTGCCTCGCGGATGAAGGGCAACACACCCTCTACAAAGGCACTCATAAATGAGACAATACGAGCCCTTGTATGTCATGAAACCCCATACCTAGAAGTCTAACCCCATCCACCTCACACCCACTACATAACTTAGAAAGGATTGTCCCTAGGAACCTCCCCTACTTGAGGAATTGGTTCACCCAATAGGGCATTATGACACCCCTCCCATATCTAAATTTGGCAAATTGCATAGGGTCTTTGAGCACTTGTTTAATTTGAAAAGGTAGATTTGATGCATATGTTTAGATGGCTCTTGTATTAAATGTGATTTTACTTGGCATGATACGTTTGACTTGAGACCCTTGGAGGGCGTATTTACTTGTCTTTGCAGGACCTTGTTTGGTGGACATTTGTGGAGGAACAAGCCTTGCTTGGGCCTTCATTGGGGCATGAAGCCCATAGAGTGGATGCCATACCCCACGCCTTGGGACAAGCTAGATGATGAACGTTTCCTTTGGAGGCATGAGAGGACATCCCGGGGAAGGAAAACTAGCCCCCTTTTTCCCAACGTTTGACCTTGGAGGCTCAAAACGTCACTTTCTAGGGTACGACGTCTCACTTAGGGGGATAGGGTTTGATGGTGATGGGTGATTTGATGATGACTTAGCATGTTTTGATGGAGGAAGACACTTGCACCTTGAAGATATGGCCTTTGGAGGCCCAACGTATCCCTCCACAAGCTCAACGACTTGTCGTTTATGCCAAAACGTCACCCCTAGGGGGATGACATCATCATTTAGGGCTTGCTTATTTTGTAAAATTGAATTATATTTTGTAAAGGGGAAAATTAGGAGGTCGACCTCCCTAATTTTTGTTTTACCCTAACTTAAGTGGACAAACTAATTTTAGAAGGTCTTGTATAAATAAAGGCCTTGTTCATTTCACTTGATACAAGAACGAACTTGAGAATTACATAAGATTTGACTGAAATTTTCGCCCCTCTTTGGGAAAATCACATCTTCTATCTCTTGTGCTCTTTTGGATGCTAGTTACTTGTCTATTGGAAAGAAGTGGTGCGCTATCTCTCTTGATGCTTGTTCTTGCATGTCTGGTGGAATATTCTTGGTAAGGAAGAGTTTATCTTGCTAATTCTTGGACTAGGTAAGGAATTTATGCTTTGTATTGTTTCTTTCTTGGTTGCAAGGTTGATCTTGTTTAGCTCTTGGAGGAGTATAAGGGCATACACCCTCCACTGGGATCTACCACTATTGTTTTGACAAGCTATTTTGCAAAGGTTGCCAGGAGGAGTAAAAGGGCTTACACCCTCCTAGATTTACCTTGCTAGGCTTTGCATGCTCTAGAAAGTAAAAGGGCTTACACCCCTAGAGAAGTTGCAAACCCTAGCTCTTACACAAGAGATTCCATAACCCAATTGATGAGGCACTTGTCTAAATTGCATTGGAGAAATAAAATCATTTGCATTGGTATATGTGAAAAGTAGAGAGTTTGTGATTGTCTAAATTGGAAGTTTTTCTTCATGCTATAAGCTTGCTTGAGTCTTTAAAGCCTCTTCTTTAGCCAATTAGTTCTCTTTGTTGTCACAAATTAATGCTACAACTATTAGGGCTGCAGAAAACTCTTTTTGTTTTCATCTCTCTCTCTCTCTAATCTACCATTGAAATTCACTTGTAAACCTAGGTAATTGTTCAATTAGTTATTGGCTAATGTTTGGGTGGTTTACTTGCTGATTTTGGTGGCTAGATTTTGTTGTTGTAGCAATTGTTTGCTACAGCCACTTGGCTGTTATAATAACTTGCTGATAACATCTAATAAACAACCCTAAATGCCATTAAAGTCTTGCTCTATTAAGTGGAAGTTAAACTAGTCATTGCTAAGCTTAGTTTCTAGTATCTTTTACTTAACTTTTGGCAACATATCTTGCAGCTATTGACATCTTAAATTGCTGATATATATATCTCTACTCTGCTGCAATTTTGAGACAACAAGGTTTCTTGCTTGTTCCCCTTTGGTTTAAGGCTTGTATATCTATCTTGTGTCTTGTTCCAGGCAGGCTTAACATTGTCTTGCAGGTACACAATACTTTGGCAACCATCCATCATCAACAAGACTCTCTTCCAAGCCTTTTCCTCACTTCCAAACTTGACCTATAGGGGATTCATTGGCCATTCTATCACTTTCCATCTCAATCCCCCTAGGGTCATTGAGATTCTCCCCTTGTGGTGACTTATCATCACTAAAGCGAGGGGAGTGTCTATCTAAGGTGACAGTGGGTAGGTACTCCCATAGTTGTCACACTTCCGTGGATTGGGTTCCGCTTTGCCCAATGTACAGATTGTGCGATAACATGTAGCATAGGACATCGTCTTATGCTTGGGATGAAAATTATCTGCCACATCTGTAATCTGTTTTTTGGCCTGATTGAATATATATTTCATTATGTTTGATGTAAATTGACCGAGATTAAGTTTGAAGTTGTGTATCATTTTTATTAATAATCAACCAAAAGACACATTTTTGACTTGGTATTTGGCAAATATCACAAGGTCTTCCACCGTTTGGTATCTCTCCCACATGTTTTTGAGTATTTCAACAGACATTCTGAAGGAAACAATTGTACATGAACTCCCTCTAGACACACAAGCTTTTCTGTAGTACTGTGGACTCGCCATTATACAAAATATTGTTGACTAAAATTACATAAAATAGGACAACTGAATAGATAGCACGAGGAGTCATTGAAAAATAGATCTATTGGGTAGGACAGTATCGACACCATCTTGGTGTATCACAACTCTCAGTTCTCCTTCCATCAGCTCACATGCATTCTTGGCCTCTTGATCTGTACTTGATTGTTTTCCCACCTGGTGTATACGAATCAAATGCTATGGAATGACTGGGTAAGTTCTTTAGCTCTGGAAACAACATTCCTCAATCCCAGATTCAATGCTGCAAATCTCCCATCCAATCAGGATGTAATGAGGTTGGAATGCGCATACACAATTAGATCCAATATATTGTGTCTGAAAGCAATCACCATCAACAAGGAGACAGTGTGAATCTCAATAAAGTTGTTTGATCCCCATCTTCTGTAACAACCAAAGGAGAGCCATTGATTTGGCTTCAAGAATAAAGCACCCCTAGCTCTGCTCTTCAATGAATTTCCACATGATGCACCATAAAAAAAACCATGTGGGTGAACATGATCAACAATGAGTGGGGTATTGGCCAAATAAACTTATCTATTCTAGGCATCCTCACAGAGAAGTATGCATGTTGGATTTCATATGACAACTGAGTATAGGGGAACATAGGTTTCCATTGAAGATAGCATCATTTCTATACTTCCACCACCCAAATCACAAAGACAGGGAGTGAGTGGCATTTTTTCCTAAGTTCTAAGATCAGTGTCATGCAACCAATTCTGTAAAGCTCCCTCAGTTGATTCTGCCATTCACTGACCTTTCCTTTTGGTGATTTTCCTTATAGCACACTATAACTCCATCGTGAAATGGCTTCTGAGGAATATGTGTGAGACAGTTTCACCATTCTCTTTACATAAGAAGCAAAGGAATGGTCCCCTCCAACCTCATTTCAGGAGGTTATCCCACGAGAGGATCTTGTTATTGAGAATCAACCAGAGGATAATTCTAGCCTTATGTGGGGTCTTCATCTTCCTTAGTATGTGCACCACCAAAGAGATTCTATTTTCCTTCTGAAGGAAGGTGGCAACATGCCCTTTTTTTAACTGTGCGATTCTGACTCCTGGTTTGCACTTCACACCAGAAAGCCCTTGCAGTCACTAAGTTTGATAATAGCTCGATTGAGAAGAGCCCTAAATAAAATCCATTCTTTTGGCAACATGCCATTAAGTCCAAGGTTCTCAGCTAAAATATATCCATAACTCCATCGACCTTCTAAATTTCTGTTATAACAGTGTGCCAAGTGAAAGCGATTCTGCCTGTGTATTATATCAAGAAGGCCTTTTGATAGCTTATAATTCTGCCCCCCACCAACCCACAGATCAGTCCCAATCCTAACATCCATACCATCTTGACTCTGCCAAGCCAAGTGCTTTCCAACAATGCCAAAGCCTGTATAAATGCCTTGCAAAAGATAGAACCCCCAGCATACCTTTTAACTGGAGATCTGATCCACTCCACTAGGATAAGAGAGAAGATATACTTATAATACATGATATTCTTCCAAAGGCCTCTTGTCCCTGTGATCCTCTAGACCCCTTTAGTAGCCAAGGCCAACGAGAAAGAATAAATATTCAAGACCTCATCTCCTAGAGATTTGGGTTTTGGAAGTCTCTGCAATTTAACAAATGGGATGACCTCATGATTTTTCCTCCCAGTCATAAAAACGTAAACATCCTTTTCAAATTTTGGAGAGTTCTTAGGAATGCATTTGAGGGTCATCCGATAGCTTCAAGAACACTTTTAATTAGAGTCAGCCTTCACCGAATAGCGAGTCACTTGTTACACATGTTAGAAAGTGTAGCTCGGGCAGGTACTTTCACATTGGGGGTGTCTAGCAATGTGATAGGGGCCATCATGTCTAGACTATTTAGAAGTGGTGGAAGATGACTCAAGTCAATGTGAGATTAAGTCACAGCCATTGATCTTGACTTAAGGTATCTCAACGATTGATTAAGTCCCCACCGTCAGATCTAGATCTTGAGGAGAAGATGTAAGGGCCAGGATTAAATGAGAGAAAGGCTAGGGTTTATAAAAGACCAAGAGAGCCCCGCTTCTCAATATCACAAGAGAGACTCACCATCTAAGCTTGAGAGAGAGTTATGAGAGTGATCGAGGCAACAAGCTAAGTCGCGCTTGGCAGAGGAGGTCGAGCTAGGGCCTTAGTTATCATTGTTTTGCTGAGAGCTGAGCCCAGAAGAGGGCTGTACGACATGTCAAGAAGGACAGCCAGATTCATCTCAAGAAGCGGCAAGAGTGTTTTGTGAAGCAGATTGCTTCTGGAGGTATCGGAAGAAGCTCAGATCTGAAGAGTTAGTTCAGATCCTAACACTATAATGTACTCATTAACCATGTACTGAATAGAAGATCTGAAGTTCTGCTGGTTTTCCTCAGAGGAGTGAGGCTTTCAGAGCAAATCCTTTGTGTATTTGTGTGTGGCTGTGTTTATGCAGCTTCTGCTGAGTTTATTTTTAGCATGAATGTGTATTTTTCAATGTAGTATTGTACAAAACTGAAGCATGCATTAATAAGCTATTGTTAAATCTAAGATTTCATGCTAAAATGTCAACATGGTTCCAGAGCTTGGTCTCTGAAGAAGCCAGGTTGCACAGGCGAGATTTGTTGCAGCACAGGAGATTTTGCAGGTGAATCTGCAACGGGAAATTTTATTGCAGTTGCGGGGTAAAGATTAAAAAAAAAAGGGAGTACTGGTTGTACATCGTACGCCGTACGGATCTACTAAAGACTGGGTGTGGACTATTTGCTGAAGAACGCAGACAACAAGTAAATTGGGGCTAGCTAAGGCGTAGGCCATGGAAAGTGAAGCGACCAACATAGTAGGCGCTGAGATCGAGAGGAAATCTACAACAACAGAGTGGGAGCAGCAGTGGATGTTGTTGAGGTTAAGCCGTGGGCAGATCTATGANTGGGTGTGGACTATTTGCTGAAGAACGCAGACAACAAGTAAATTGGGGCCAGCTAAGGTGTAGGCCATGGAAAGTGAAGCGACCAACATAGTAGGCGCTGAGATCGAGAGGAAATCTACAACAACAGAGTGGGAGCAGCAGTGGATGTTGTTGAGGTTAAGCCGTGGGCAGATCTATGACTGCAGCCGCCGGCTGTGTGCTAGGAGTGGATCGTGCAACAGAGTGTGAGCCACACAGATGTGAGGGCAACTTGAGCTGTTGAGCAGATTGGGCTCAAGTGCTGGGAGAACCGCCGGGCAGCGAGTGTGAGTGAGACCGCACAAGAGGAAGAAGGGAGGCGGATGTGGAGATTAGACGACAACAGATATGGAGAGGTCACGAGACGTGGAGACAACGTGGAAGGTTGATTGTTGGGCGTGGGCTGTAGAGACTGCATGCAAGCAAGGATAAACGGCTGCCACAGAAGCTACTACTGTAACAACCGTAAGTAGAGAGGACGCCACAACTAGCCACTGGCTGTGCAGCCAACCGCCAAGCCAACAGAGCTGTTGTAGGTGGAGGTTGAACACTCAGGCGTTAAGCAGTGAGTCCGCGTGGTGGCTAGAAAAAATGTTGCAATCGCCACACCAAATTCGCGTGGAAGGAGAGCAGAGGGTGTCGGTCAGGGCCGTGGGCTGAACATGTAGAGAAGCCACCGAGAGTTGGAAGAGGAGCAGGCCACGCGAAGAAATCAACCACCGAGTTTGGGTGGCGGCTGGAGAAGGGTCGGGCAGCCGCAGGCAGCCAAGCCGCCAGACAACACCAGCAAAGGCAAAGGCGGCGACTGTAGAAGCAACCGACCAAGGAGAATTGAGCCGCCAGGTCAGCCCAGTAGACATCAGGTCAAGCCAACAACACTAGGGAGGCGTAGAGGGGCAGAGACAGCCCCGAGCAACAACAAGATAGGGCAAAGGCAACGACCATAATTTCGGGTAGCTGTCGGGCAACTGTTAGAGTGCCCAGAATTTTTCGGGCAACCCCAAAATTGTCCAGGCAGCTGGCAGACACCCCTAGCAACCCTAAGTTTTACAATCTTGTCTAACACCCCTCCTTCAATTAACTTTTATATCAATCTTATCTCTAAGTTTTACAATCTTGTCCTTATATTCTAACATTAGTCATTATATTCTAACATCCCTCTATATTGACTAACTTCTCAACTTCTACATCAAGCTACCTTAGTCTCTATATTCTAACACCGCTCCTTAAGTTAACTTTTATATCAATCTTATCTCTAAGTTTTACAATCTTTTCCTTGATGAATATATTAATCAATTGAGAAAAATATCAGCCAATTGAGAAGGACAAACATAGTTCTTCACCAACTAGGGGGTTGCTCCAACCTGTGGTACTCTCACTCAATTGGTTGAGCTCCCTTGTCTTCAATAGTTATTTCTGAAGTTAATTTTTCACCATTTGTTAATTCAGTCCAATTTGAATCAGTTAATCCTGTCAAGTTGAAATCATCATTTCTGACAGATTTCTGGTTCTTGTTCTTTATCAATGGAGTATCCACACTACTCAGAGCAGAATCCTTCTGTTTCTTCTTTGCTGAAATTTATGCTGACCTCCTTGGCTCTGAAGGTCCTTCTTCTTCTTGCCACTGTTCCGATCCTTCTTCCTCTTCTTTTTGCTTCTTGTCTTGCTGTAATTTTGGTCCTTCTTCCACTTCCTACTGCTATATGTCTTTGACCTTTGTGCTGCTCTATCCACTGTCCTCTCTCTGCTGTGAACTGTTATCCCCTAGCCTAGGGATAACTAAGGAGATCGCGTCTCGAGGCCCACAGGTCCTAGACATGGAGTACCGAGAGCCAGATGACTTAAGATGGCCTCAGAGGGCCCCTCTTTTCTTCAGTGAAGTCCACGTATCACCAACAACAGTATCTATCACACCAGCCTGGTCATGAAGTAGCAGTGAGTCTTGCTCCATGAGGTAATGAGTTCGAGTATCATGGTATGTATCACTCTGTTTTTTGAAGCACTTGAACATGTTGTATTGAATCCTTCTTCATTTCATGATGTTTGCTTGGAAATTATGCTCTTTTCCTCGTTCATACCTGGAAGGGTGACAGGGTGCCCTAGTAAGTTGATTTCTCTTTAGGATGGGTATCTATTGGGTGGATCTGTGAAAATTCATCGTCCGCTCCCTCCATACTTATCACTTTCCATCTTCATTCCTTCCATCTCCCTTATCCTTGTTTGGGCATTGGGATTGGCTACACTAGGAAGGGTTGTACCTTACCTCATGGGAAGAAGGGGCTAAAGGCCTAGAGGGTAAAAGTAGTTGGCAAGAGTTAAAATCCAATTTTGAAACCTTCGAGATGCTTCGCCCAAGGATCCCCGAGAAAGCAGTGAAAAGCTTCTCATTAAGAAAAGGGGACCCACAAGATAACATAAACGCTCAAGGTACTAGTTGATGGATAGGAGGTCTCATCACGAGTCGACTTATTATGACCATGGGCATGTAGCGATATGACATTACCACCTATATGGTCACCAAACCAGGGTAGTGGTTCTTGGTGGCATAGCCAAAAGAAAGGGGGTCTCGTCAGGAGCCAACCTTCTCATTTCCGTGAAATGTTTGTGGATAACGCTGTCACCTCTGGTCATCAAGCCAGGACAGTGGCTCTCAACTATTTCCTTGTAGCACAAGGGAAAACGATCACAAGAGATAAAGCTGAGAATAAATGGCAATGAATGGGCTAGGAAACAATTGCATCCATGACAAGGTGCAACTCGCCCTCCACAAAGGCACCCATAGGTATGACTCTACATTTCCCTGTTATCACATGCACCCCATGCCCAAATATTTATCCCATGCCACCTCATACACTTACATGACTC